>JAJOOE010003746.1:0-70520 GCA_036250405.1 Solanum raphanifolium
AAAAAAAGACCTGTTAGTGAAAACCTTTCGAGGCACCACCAGTCAAGTGTTAGTCATAAATCTAGTGCAAAAGTTGGATTATAGAAGTCTGACTTCAAAGTTGAAAGTTTGACAAAGATGAAGTTTAGATTGATTGGACAGACCAGACCATTTAATCTAACATGCATGTCATGATCATTAGAATTGACCACCACTATCAATGGAATCCATTTTTATTTATTTATTTGTTTGTTTATTCTTCTTAAAAGGATCAAATATTATTTCTTCTTATTTTGCGTCTCGCTCAATTCAATCTTGAGATAGTCTTCATTAAGCATGCAGAAAATGATTTCAAAATTGCTACCATCTCTTCAATTGCACAAAACATAGTTTGATTAGCCCATCAATCGTGACATGATTCAAGAAATAGTGATATGCATAGTAACTTGTCAGCAATTAACAATTTTTGAATACAAGGTTCAATTATTGTTGGAGGGTGGAAACGGTATAACAAATTTGAAGTTGGAAGTTCTGAATAACTAGAGATGTTTTCAAGATTATCAAGGTGAGCTGACTAGCAAACGAAAGCAGTCAATCTCAAGCTAAAATTAACTTCAAACATGGCAACAACAGGAGCAGCTATCCTCAAAGCCAATGCCACAAATCGACCACCATTAAAAAAAAAAAAAAAATTCTTTTGTTTCATTTCTAAAACAGGGAAATATTTCTTACGTAAAAGATATCTTGAAGACTCAAATTTGTGAATATTATTGCAAGAAAAAGAAAAAAAAAATTATTGCATTGTTTCTCCTATGATAAACATTTTCTAGTGTGAGACAATTATTTTCATGTTTTTTTTTTTGTTTGTTTTTTCTACTAGGATAAACATTTCCTAATATAAGACATTTAAAAACTAAAAAAAAAAGGGATAAAATATTGTGGTGATTTTATTTGATGATTCTATTAATTGAGATCTTCCTAAGTACTGAGATTTAGTTTAGCAGGACTCTCCTACTTAATGAGATTCAGATTAGTAGGACTCTCCTACATAATGGGATTAGCAGGGCCCTCCTACATAATGGGATTAGCAGGGCCCTCCTACATAATGGGAATTAGAGTAGCAGAACCCTCCTACGTAATGAGAATTAGAGTAGCAGGACCCTCATACATAATGGGATTTAGATTAGCAGGACCCTCCTACATAATGGGAATCAGAGTAGCAGGACCCTCCTACATAATGGGATTTGCAGGACCCTCTTACATAATGGGAATTAGGTTAGCAGGACCCTCCTACATAATGAGAATTAGAGTAGCAGGACCCTCCTACATAATGGGATTAGCAGGACCCTCCTACACAATGGGATTACAATAGTAGGACCCTCCTACATAATGAGATTAGCAGGACCCTCATACACAATGGGATTTAGATTAGCAGGACCCTCCTACATAATGGGATTTAGAATAGCAGGACCCTCCTACATAATGAGATTTAGATTAGCAGGACCCTCATACATAATGGGATTAGCAGAACCCTCTTACCTAATGGGATTAGCAGGACCCTCTTACATAATGGGATTTAGATTAACAGGACCCTCCTACATAATAGGATTATCAGGACCCTCCTACCTAATGGGATTAGCAGGACCCTCCTACATAATGAGATTTAGATTTAGCAGGACCCTCCTACATAATGGGATTAGCAGGACCCTCCTACATAATGGGATTAGCAGGACCCTCCTACATAACGGGATTTAGTTTAGCAGGACTCTCCTACATAATGGGATTTAGATTAGCAGGACCCTCATACATAATGGGATTAGCAGGACCCTCCTACATAATGAGATTTAGATTAGTAGGACCCTCCTACATAATGAGAATTAGAGTAGCAGGACCCTCCTACATAATGGGTATTAGAGTAGCCGGACCCTCCTACATAATGGGAATTAGAGTAGCAGGATCCTCCTATATAATGGGATTTAGATTAGCAGAACTCTCCTACATAATGAGTATTAGAGTAGCAGGACCCTCCTACATAATGGGATTAGCAGGACCCTCCTACATAATGAGATCTAGATTAGCAGGGCTTTCCTACATAATGTGATTTAGATTAGCAGGACCCTCTTACATAATGGGATTAGCATGACCCTCCTACATAATGGGAATTAGAGTAACAGGACCCTCCTACATAATGGATTAGCAGGACCCTCCTACACAATGTGATATAGATTAGCAGGACCCTCATACATAATGGGATTTAGTTTAACAGGACCCTCCTGGACAATGGGATTAGCAGGACCCTCCTACATAATGAGATTTAGTTATAATTTTCTCCTACGATAAATGCTTCCTAGTCTGAGACCATTATTTTTTTTTATTTTTTTCTCCTAGGATAAACACTTCCTAGTCTGGGATCATTATGTTTTATTTTCTCCTAGGTAAACACTTCCTACTCGGAGACGTTATTTTTTCTCCTAGGATAAACACTTCCTAGTCTGAGTTTATTTTTGAAATTTATATTTGCTAATAACTCACAAAATTTTTCCAGTGAAAACTGGGGCAAAAATTTTGTTTATTTCTTTTGTTTATGATGGTTTTCAGGTTTCTTCAAGCGAAACATGGATTTGAAATTCAAGAACAAAGTTTCAACTCTTTTCAGAATGATCAATCCCATGATAGCCAAAATCAGCTTCTTCAATGCATGTAGCAGCCTGATTTCCTGACATTTATTTCTATTCAACTTTTGATCAAGAAAACATGCAGTCATTCAAGAACATACTCAAATTGTCATTTCGAAGAGTGCAAAAAACTCGCTCTAAATGGCAAGTTAAGCATCAAATTCAATTCAAGATCAAGAGACTCACCCAAAAATCAAGGTGATATCTCAAAGTCAAGACTCAAGTGAAGACTCGAGAGAAGTTGCATAGATATGAGCTTGTACTTTTATTTTTCTTTTGACTATTAGTTTTTTTGTTTTTTTGTTTTTTTTTGTTTTTTTTTTATGTAAGGATAAGAGCCGCGACCCGGAGCCTCGATAGAACCTCACTTAACTTCTAACTCATCACCTCATCACCTTGAACTACACGTGACCTGATTTTCTTATAACCTGGGATATGTAGGCTGTCCAAAACAAGGACTTGGTTGCAAATTTTTTTCTTCAAATACAAGTCTGGTCAAAATTTGTCACGTTATCTACTTCTTTGTCTGAAAACTCTTCGTGTTTCCAGTCAAAGAGGGGCAAACTGTAGACACGTAATTTTTGACCGAATTTAAGGTATTACACCATTTTTAGTACATAAATATTGCTTTTATAAATAAATTAAATATTTTATTTTTTCATCGTATTTTAGTAAGTTTATTTTAAAAGATTGAAAAACTACAAAAAATATATGTTTTCTTTTAATTTAAATTTTAATAAATAAGCTAGTATTTCTTAATTATATTTTTAGACTAGCTATTTGACTTTTCTCATATTTTATTAATTCAAAATAATTAATTAATATTTTTATTATTATGGTTTTTATATATATATATATATTTAATTTAATAAATATAATAACCTAAACTACCCACATACTCCTCCACTACCCCACTCTTCCCCCCACTTCCAACATTACAACAATACACGGCACACACACATACTACTACTACATATAAAACAACACAGCAACACAAACGAAAGAGAATAAAAATTTTGAGCATCCTAAACACAAACAACACACACAAAAAACGTACAAAAAAGAAGAAGAAAGAATACACTATACATTCATACCAAAAGACACTCGTACGTATAGAAAAAAAATTCAAAACATCTAAACGTTTTTTAATTCCTTCCAACCCCACACTTAGAGATTGAGTTCGAGGTTTGCTTTCGTGGTTTCGAGTTCGTGGCTCCTTATTAGGATTGTTTCCTTTTCGTGAATTGAATTTTCGCAAGAGGTACCATTTAATCTTCATTGTATAATTTGATTTCATTATTATACAAGATGTGATTATAATATCATGAAGTTGCTCAAATTTATGTGTGTTTAATTTTAACATTATAATATTGAAATTTGTTTGAACCTTTTATATCATTAAATTTAGAAATAGAATTGTAGAACTTGTGATTATTTGTTTTGGTGCTGGTGCCTTATTAATTTTGATGAATTATATGTTGAGTTGTGTTCAAATAAGTGATAAGTTATTTTTGTGCAATAATATGGGTGTTGCTTTTATCTTTTGAGTGCTAACTTAGTTTTTTTTTTATAAATAAATATATAAAATAAAAACTAATAAGAAAATTTCAATAGTGAGTAATAACTATTGTGTACATGTTTATGATGAAATAGTGTTATTATTATTACTATTATTATTATTATTATTGTGGTCGGTGGTAGTTCGGTACAACTTGATTCGCGCTTAAAAATTGGCAGACTAATTTTTGTAAGCAAATTTAGGTACGCTAAAAATGGTTTCAATTGAGAATGTGGTTACACATCTTCTTTGAAACACTTAAAAGAAATTCAAGGATGCGGTGTCGCACCTCGATCGAATTGTTTAATAATTAATTTTTAGTAATTTAAATCAAAAGGTGTAAATTGAGAATATTAGGTGTGAGGTACTCGAGAGAAAGAAGACAGTTATGTCTCTAAATGTCAAGACCAAGAATGCGGTTACGCATCTAGGTTCAGACTAATAAAAATTCAACAATAAAAAAAAAAGCAAATCATGGCCTAAAATAATGTATCCAAAATAATAATAATAATAATTTAACATAAGTATTAGTCAATAAAAGCGACCGTGCTAGAACCACGGGACTCGAGGGGTGCCTAATACCTTCCCCTCGGTCAACAGAATTTCTTACCTGAATTTCTGGTTCACAGACCAAAATAAAGAGTCATTTCCTATTGATTAGGGATTCAAAAGGTGACTTGGAACACCATAACTCAATCCCAAGTGGAGACTCTGAAAAAATAAAACAATCCCTTAATCAATAACGTCACCTTAATTGGAAAAACCCTTTCGCTGTCCGTGAGCGAAAAGGGGTGTGACACTCGGATACATTAAAGAGTATCTCAAATATATTGTAACATAAACCAGATACATAATATGTAGCTCAGATACATTAAAAACTAGCTCAGATACATTAAATATGGCTCAGATACATTAAAGAAATAAGAGATTTTAAAGGTTTTTAGAAATAGAAGGGGATATTGGAAATTAGGGAAACATATATAAGACGTGTATTTCAGTAATTTTTCCTAAATTTTTCATTAAAGAGTAGGGCCAATCCCAACTTATTGAAAAAAAGGGAACAAAAGTTGATTCGGGCTCAAGGGAGACCCGAGTCCAAAAAAGGAAAAATTACATAAATACATATCTTATTTTATCATAATCTCTAAAATTCCCTACCATTTAAAAGAAAATAAAAAATTCCCTCTCGGATACATTACTCTCCTTTCACGGATACATCCTTATCCCCCTCTCGGATACATCCCTCACCTATGTATCTGGATGTCTGGTAATGTATACAGAAGTCCAGTGATGTATCCGAATGTCCTATCCCCTATTGGATGTATCCCTCACCATGTATACAGATGTTTGTTGATGTATCCGAAAGTCCAGTGATATATCTGAAAGTCTAGTGATGTATCCAAAGTCTAGTGATGTATCCAAAATTCAGAAATTTTAAGGAATTTTTGTTATCTGAAAAAGAGTAGGGAAATAATTAAATTAGCTCTTAACTCTATGAGATTTATGTAAATTATACAAAACAAAAGAAGCAATAATAGTATAACAAACAATTAGGAAATATCTAAAGGGAAAGACGTAAAGGTCCGAAAACCATCCATGGTTATTCTCGAGGTCTTCTACACCTTCGAAGTGGTCGTATCTCCACTCAAACACAAACTCATGATCAGGTGCTGGAGTGTATTCCATCTTGACACTTTAAATCTCACAAGCATCATGGAATCTATGTTACACCCTAAGCCCACCCCCTAGATGCGACACGGTGCTCAGAGCCACAAGTAATCCCAAGCTAACCTCATGGAATGTCTTAGCACCAAGACATACAACTAACAACTGAAAAGAAGAATAGTCTGAACACAAATTTGTTTAAAACAAATATGAAATAGACAATTTGAGAGTCAACATACGCGGAAATACAACTATATGTCTGAAAGTCTATACTAATATGAGTTGTTAGGACAAACCCCAAGCTAACTCCAAGTGTCTTAAAACTGAAATGAAGTATTGAAGGAAATCATAAAGGGATGCTGTCGAATCATGAGGACTCACCAATGGTAGTGTTGTGCTAATTTGAACATGTACTAACCGTGGTCCAAAGGATGAACGTCTGAACCTATATTATCAAACAATATAGGATGAAAGTATGCGGTCAGTACTTGGAATGTATTGAGTATGAGGAAATGCATGATAAACATGACATCTAAACATGATAAGTTTGTTAAATATGTTGTTGCATTGACCAAGTAAAATAACATAAAAACTGAGTTATACGAACATGAAATACTTAAATACAAGGTCACAAACTAACTGAAAATATATCATAATGTGGGAGATACTAAATCAACATAAACCATGTGAGCTACTACATGGAGTTCAGTATATTTGTCCTACACCAAAAATATAGTGTCCTACTTACCAATGTAAGGACCATAATATTTGAGCTAAGGTGGATTCACTAGCCAATGTATGTTCGAGACATAACCATGGGGGCACGTTGTTCCGGGACTTTGGTAATTGACCTAGCTAATGTATGTTATTGGGAGTATACATAACTGAGTTCGAGACATAACCAACTCAGTGCTAGTATACTCCTAATTGAATCATGCATAAATCTGGAAACAATATAATATGTACTACTGAATCATACTGATAAATATTGAGTAGCTCATAAATCATGATAATTGGACATAATCTGAAAGATACTTTAACCAAAAACATCTAAATCATGATATTTGTATATACTGAGAGATACTTTATTCGAACGTATCATAATTCATGAAAATTTGATAATCTGAGATATGCATATAAAAATAGCATAATTATGATTATGAAAGTACTTGTATATTATGGGTTCATGAAAATATCATTGAAAATATAGATTATAATCAATTCATGCAGTTTAGGATCAATCATGAAGTAGAAACTGAAATTCAATAAGAACCCATGAAGATCACATAAACCCTAGTTTTAGAGATATCATAATTTGAAAAATTAAGGTTTCATTTTTTCACATCCCGAGCCTACACTCTGGACATGACCGACACTCAAAAATCATTGTTGATCTCAAGCGAACCTTTGGCCTAGCTAACTAGTGAGCAAAAGACTAAACACATATACACATAAGCTTAACTTGATGAACATTTTAAAAATAAACTGAATCTCATAAATTGTCTAAAATAATGACTTTAAATATTAGAAATAATCAAAACATATGAGGAGAACAAAATGAGTTTAACTCTCTCTAACTCTGTCTATCTATGAAAACTCTATTAAATCAAGATAGGTGACGGTATAATACTTACAATTACCTCAAAAGCACTACTAAAACATTAATACTAGAGTTCTCACAGAGCAAAGAAGTCTCACCAAAAGCTGATGAATGTCGGATCTGAATGGAGTGCCTGCTGATAATCCTGAGTACCTATATCTACATTATAAAATGATGCAATGTCGATTAATGTCCGCACATGAAATGTACGGTATGTAAAAACGTTGGATGAAATACACAATTGTATTGAATAGAGTAGCTAAAAAATTATAACAGGCAGTAAAGCACGACCATGAAGAAAATCATTAAAGCTTCCAAATGATATTGGCAATCGTAGCAAAACACTAACATAAAATACTATACTTCTTATGGGGTGTTTTTCTAATCGACAACCATCACTATGAGCCTCGTGATAATGAACGGCTTACCCACATTGCCAGAACTACAATATATCTTGCTAGAGAATAGAACGTAACTCAACTTATAGATCCATCTAAAAACCGTCAACGAGGGTGGTGAGGAGTCACCCAAATAAATGATACCATACTATCTACGCTGGAGGTGAAGTTTATAGAGTTTGAGTTATCTTAACTCTTATCCAAGTCAGTGCTCAATACTACTCCGAAAACATGCATTAATGCTTATAATAATGCTTATAATAATAATAATAATAATAATAATAATAATAATAATTAATAATAATAATAAAAATAATAATTTACCAACGAAACCAGGATCTCAGAAGACGGGCGATAGTCCGCTCGGTTATCTTCAATCTAGCTTGTTAACATCCAAATTCAAGAAATAAATTCGAATCGAAATACATATAAATTTTTATGTAGTTTGATGATTGTATGGAAGGATCTGATCCTTTTACCCAAGAAAAGGGTCTGTCGAGATTCAAATACATATTGTTAGTGAGCCCATGTGTCTTGCAATTCTAATCGGGTATAAGGCGCCCTTTTACTCCTTATCGGGCTGAGACCACGGCTGGCTAGACGGAGTCACTAAGACAAAGCCACTAACTTGTTGTATTGAATCTGACTGTACCACCATCTCAGAACCAAGTCAAGAAACCATATATAAATTTATGCATATTTAGATAAAGTCTAGATCTTTCATAATAAATATAAATTCAAAGCTAGCTTTCCGGCATAGATAAAATTCTTTAGCCGGACATAGTCACGACATAGATCGGAGCTCAAATAAAATAAATTAGAGAAAATAATAAGGAAGTACCTTGTCGTTACCAAACAACACTCTTTATTAATAACTCCGGCCAAAGTCCGGCAAGCTTACACAAACTTTTACAAAAGATGAAAAGAAGAGAGAGAAACTAAAGGAGAGAAGGTGGTTCTAAAACCTGCTTCTTTACAAAACAAAACAAACTTATTTATAGAAACTAAAAAGCATCTAGGAATAATAGTAGAGGGTCCCCTATGTGGGTCCTAGAAACAATATATCTTCTGTTGCAACAATGTTTCTACTGTTGATAATGCTTATCCGCTAAATCTTGTTTTTAAGCTTTGAAAGGAAATCTTCTGCTTTCTTTAGTGAGTCTTCTGAAACTGGCCCTTCTGATTCATATGGCTGAGCCTCATGAGTATCATCACTTGTTTCACTATGCATCTATGAGTCTGATTTTGCGTAGTGCGTTATATTATGAAGAAGATTTTTCTTAACTTCTTCCAAATAATTATTAATCATTTTATTTTGATCATCTCCATCTTGGTTAGAATTTCTTCTAGCCATATGTCTAACTGAAGTGTCAGCAATTATTCCTTTATGAGGAATTGATTTATAATCTTGAATTGTCTTGGGAATCAAGTCTAACAGTTCTTGTCCGTATAAGGACTTTGTTTGGGGGTCCATTTTCATTAATTTATCCCAAAAATTGTTGTAATAAGTCTGGTATAAACAGGGGATCTGTTCTTCAGTGAAATCCACTTCTGGAGCCCATTTATGAATCCAGGGAACATAAAATTCTACAAAGAAATATATTTGTTCAATTTGTTGCATATAACAAATGTGTTCTTGGTGATATAGATTGTTAAGGTCTGGAGAAACCTTAACCCATTCTCTGTATAACTTGAGGAACGGATCGGGCAGTATTTTTTTCGTTGGCCCGTGGTATGACCACCAGTTTAAAAACCAATTTGAAAGAGAATTCGCAAATATCTTTGCACATACTTTAATGAACCAAGTATGTTTGTGTCTTTCATTATTATAATAGAGGACTTTATTAGAAGCCTAGATATAGTCCCAGTATGTAAATTTCATAGGGACTTTGTTAAGGCTAAATTGCCTTTCTGTCATTGAGGAAATACCCCAATCTTTAATAGAAATTATTTGTTTTATAATCATTTTAGAGAAGTTATAAACATTCTCACTGGTATTATAACCTGAAAAATGTTGGAATTCAACACCTGTGCTTATCAGCAGAATTTGATAATATGACCGAGTTTTGTATTACTCACCCGGAAAATAAAGTCCATTGAGTAAATACCGTTGGAATATTTTCCATGGTTCTTCTTTTCTTTGTATCTCAGAGTTTCTAAGAGGAATATCATTTCTCTTTTTTCTACCTTTTCGTATGATTTGATATCATCAACATCATCTTTGGCTATTGAAGCAAAGGTATTACTTTGCTTTTGTGATAGATATGCCTGAAGTTGGGTTGGATGAAGATCTGTATGACGATCTCGATGAATTGGGGAGTATCTTCCCCTTCCTCGTGGGTTATCTCCCTTTCCTCGACCCTTAGTTACCCAAGGGGGTTCCATCCTACAAACGAAACATCGAGATTTATTCCCAATAAGCGTCATAATAAGCATTGGATTCTTCCATTGCTTGGAAAATGTTCATCACCATTCCATCTATAATTTTCCAGCAGAATAGTTCTTTCATGTCTCGATTGAGACGAAGAACCTTTAATATTGTAATCAATCTTTTTTCTGTATAAAAAAGGGAGATGGGAACATCACCATTTTCTGAGTTGCTAATGTTGTTACTCATTTTGAAGATATTCTCTAGATAGGAAGTCTGGGAGAGAGTTATCAGTTCGTTTCTTATAAAGAATTTCAAAATCAAAAGGGGCTAGATGTGCTTACCACCTGACAAACATTAATTTTGAAGCATCATGCTTAAAATCTTTATCAAACATATATTTGACTGATTGAGCATCAGTATTAATAAGAAACTTTTGATTATATAAATCATCTTGGAATTTTAAAACACATTTAACAATGGTCAATATGAGACTGTTCATTCCCTGCTTAATGGTCTTTGATGTAGACATTTAGGAGAATTACGATGGTATAAAGATACTTATCTAAGTCGGGTAATGGAACTACCAGAAAATGGTCTTGAGCACTGGAAAGCCAAGTTTATAGATGGCTTACCTCCATTATTTGCAGAAAGAGTTAAGAAAACTCTACGAAATTCACAAGGTGCTATTCCTTATAGCTCTTATACCTATGGTAAGCTTATTGGAGCCTACACTCAAGAAGGTATTAATTTGTTCAATGAATTAAAGCACTCTAGGCAGCTAAAAATTGATAAGCTTAGAGAAAGATCTCAATTAGGAGACTTTTGCATTCAGTTTGGGTTACCAAATGCAGGAAAACAGACCAAACATAGAGATTCTAGAGACTCTAATCCCGAAAAACCTAATAGGAAGAAAAGGTCTAGACGTAGATCTAGAGAAGAACGGGAAGAGCGAAGAGGTCATCATAAATCTAATAGATTTACAAAGAATAGATCTAGGCGACAACTCTCAAAGATTAAGTGTTATAAATTTGGCAAATTTGAGCATATAGCACCAAATTGCAGGCTTGAAAAGCTTAAAACTCTAGAGTTAGAGGAAGACATGCACGATAAGTTCTATAGTTTCTTGTACACCTCAAGTTCTGAGTCCGATTAAGATGATGAGGATTATTCTAAAACAGGTTCTAAAACTAATAAACCTGAAACATCTGGTAATACTCAGTCAGCAACTATAGATGCTTGTAAATGTAGAGGTGATATTTGCTCTTGTGAACATGATGAATTTTATAAATTACAATCTCAATTTGAAGATAAGAATATTAATACTATTACTTCCGATAATGTGATAGAGCTTTTAAAGGAAGTTACTGATAACATGCTGCGTGAAAAGATTATTTAGCTTGCTGCTAATAATAAAGCTAGCTCATCCAATGTTGTTGAAAAATCAAAAAATGAGTTTGAATATTCTGCTCCTTATTCTTTATATCTGAAGTCAATAATAGACTTTCTAAAAAACATGTTGTTATTAGAGATACTTCTTTTGATTACCTAAAAGGAGAAATTGAATAGTTAAAACAAGAAATCAAATCTCTTAAACATAATCAGATTATTTGTGATCACCGCCTTACTCAGATTGAGTTTGCTAAAAACAAGAGTAAAAATATTGTTGAAGAAAATACTCTAGCAAAATCTATTAATATTGATCCTAAACAAAATATATTTTTAGGAATGATGCAGATTGTTATAGCTCATAAATAGTATATTAAGTGTACCATATTAATTGATAATACTTTCTCTATAACTGATATTGCTATGATAGATAGTGGAGTTGATGTCAGTTGTATTCAAGAAGGTCTTGTGCCTGATAAATATTTTGAGAAAACCACTCATATGGTAAGATCGGCTTCGGGACATGCTTTAGATATAAAGTATAAATTGCCTAATACATGTATTTGCCAAAATGAAATTTGCGTTCCACACTTCTTTTTCTTGGTTAAGAATCAGTTATACCCACCAATTATACTTGGTACCCCATTTATAAATGCTCTCTATCCCTTTACCAGCATAAATGCTAAAGGATTTTCTGATACTTATAAAGACCAAGACATTAGTTATAATTTTGTCACTGATCCTAATTCTCGTGATATAAATGCTCTAATTAATATGAAACAAAAGCATGTAGATTCCTTACAACTTGAATTATTTAGCATGAATATATTCGATACTTTGAGATCAACCAAAGTACAAGAAAAAATTAAAACAATATCTGAACAAATAGCCATTGATATTTATGCTGATCATCCTAGTGCTTTTTGGAATCGAAAGAAGCATATTTTTACTCTTCCATATGAAGATACTTTCTCTGAGGATGATATTCCTACAAAATCTAGTCCTTGTCAAATGAATGGTGAATTGGTTGAATTCTGCAAAAAGGAAATTGATAGTTTATTACAAAAGTGTTTGAGAAAACCTTCGAAGTCTCCTTGGTCATGCACTGGATTTTATGTCAATAATGCAGCTGAAAAGGAACGTGGTGTTCCTAGGTTAGTAATAATTTATAAGCCGTTAAACAAATATCTAAAATGGATTAGGTATCCTATTCCGAAAAAAAAGGATTTGCTTTCAAGATTATACGATGCCAATATATTTTCTAATTTTGATTTTAAATCAGGATATTGGTAAATTCAAAAATTTAAAGAGCACTCTTATAGAACTGCCTTTAATGTTCCATTTGGACAATACGAATGTAATGTTATGCCATTTGGTTTGAAAAATAATACTTCTGAATTCTCGAAAATTATAAATGATATTTTTAACCCATATCTGGAATTTATCATTGTCTATATTGATGATATCTTAGTTTACTCAAAGACTCTTGAAATGCACATAAAACATTTGGACATTTTCAAGAAAATAGTTATACAACACGGTTTGGTAATTTCTAAACCAAAAATGAGTTTATTTCAAACTGAGGTCATATTTTTAGGACATTTTATTTGCCAGGGGAAGATTACCCCATTTCATAGATCAATTGATTTTGCTTCAAAATAACCTTATGTTATTACAGATAGGACACAACTGCAGAGATTCTTGGGAAGTTTAAATTACATTTCCCCTTTTTTTTAAAAATCTATCTCATGATGTAGCCCCTTTTGATTTTGAAATTCTTTATAAGAAAGGAAGTGATAACTCTCTCCCAGACTTCCTATATAGAGAATATCTTCAAAATGAGTAACAACATTAGCAACTCAGAAAATGGTGATGTTTCCATCTCCTTTTTTTTTTATACAAAAAAGATTGATAATAATATTAAAGGTTCTTCGTCTCAATCGAGACATGAAAGAACTAATCTGCTGGAAAATTATAGATGGAATGGTGATGGACCTTTTCCAAGCAATGGACGAATCCAATGCTTATTATGACGCTTATTGGGAATAAATCTTGATGTTTTGTTTGTAGGAGGGAACCCCCTTGCGTAACTAAGGGTCGAGGAAAGGGAAATAACCCAAGAGGAAGGGGAAGATACTCTCCAAGTTTGTCAAGATTGTCATACGGTTCTTCATCCAACACTCCAATTATACAGAAAGGAGGAATGAGTTTATTTAATTTAAACTCAAAAGCTCAAGAGGCAGCTTCATTAATACACCTGGAAGATATTCCAGAAAACAATCTACTATATGCCCAACTACATGCATATTTATCACAAAAGCAAAGTAATACCATTGCCTCAATAGCTAAAGATGATGTTGATGATATCAAATCATATGAAAAGGTAGAAAAAAAGAGAATGATATTCCTCTTGGAAAACTATGAGATACAAAGAAAAGAAGAACCATGGAAGATATTTCAACGGTATTTACTCAATGGACTTTATTTCCCGGGTGAGTCATACAAAACTCGGTCATATTATGAAACTCTGCTGATAAGCACATGTGTTGAATTTCAGCACTTTTCAGGATATAATATCAGTGAGAATGTTTATAACTTCTCCAAAATGATTATAAAACAAATCATTTCTATTGGAGATTGGGGTATTTCCTCAATGACAGAAAGGCAATTTAGCCTTAACAAAGTCTCTATTAAATTTACATATTGGGATAATATTCAGGCTTTTAATAAAGTTCTCTATTAGAATAATGAGAGACACAAACATACTTGGTTCATTAAAGTATGTGCAAAGATATTTGCTAACTCTATTCCAAACTGGTTTCTAAATTGGTGGTCATACCATGGGCCAGCGATAAAAATATTGCCCGAACCGTTTCTCAAGTTATTCAAAGAATGGGTTAAGGTTTCTCCAGACCTTAACAACCTATATCACCAAGAACATATTTGTTATATGCAACAAATCGAACAGATATATTTCTTCATAGAATTTTCTGTTCCATGGATTCATAAATGGGATCCAGAAGTAGATTTCACCGAAGAACAAAACCAATGTTTATATCGAACCTATTTTAACAATTTTTGGGATAAACTAATGAAAAGGGACCCTCAAACCAAGTCCTATTAGCCCTAATTTCCAAGACAATTCAGGATTATAAATAAATTCCTCATAAAGGGATAATTGTTGACAGTTCAGTTAGACATATGGCTAGAAAAATTTCTAACTAAGAAGAAGATGATCAAAATGAAATGATTAATCATTATTTGGAAGAAGTCAAGAAAAATCTTCTTCTTAATATAACACACTACGCAAAATCAGACTCATCTATGCACAGTGAAACAAGTGATGATAGTCACGAAGCTCAGCCATATGAATCAGAAGGGCTGGTTTCAGAAGACACACTGAAGAAAGCAGAATATTTCCTGTCAAAGATTAAAAAATAGATTTAGCGGATAAGCATTATCAACAGTAGAAACACTGTTACAACAGTAGATATACTGTTTCTAGGACCCGCATAGGGGACCCCCTACTACTATTCCTAGATGCTTTTTAGTTTCTATAAATAAGTTTGTTTTATTTTGTAAGAGGCAGGTTTTAGAACCACCTTCTCTTCTTTAGTTTCTCTCTCTTCTTTTTCTTCTTTTGTAAAAGTTTGTGTAAGCTTGCCGGACTTTGACCGGAGTTATTAATAAAGTGTGTTGTTTGGTAACAGTAAGGTACTTCCTTATTCTTTTCTCTAATTTCTTTTATTTGACCTCTGATCTAAGCCATGACTATGTCCGGCTAAGGAATTATATCTATGCCGGAAAGCTAGCTTCAAATTTATATTTATTATGAAAGATCTAGACTTTATCTAAATATGCATAAATTTATATATGGTTTCTTGACTTGGTTCCGAGATGGTGGTACAGTCAAATTCAATATAACAAGTTAGTGGTTTTGTCTTAGTGACTCCCTCTAGCCAGCCATGGTCTCAGCCCGATAAGGAGTAAAAGGGTGCCTTATACCCAGTTATAACTGCTAGACACATGGGCTCACTAACAATACGTATTTGAATCTCGACAGACCCTTTGCTTGGGTAAAAGGATCAGATCCTTCCATACACTCATTAAACTATATAAAAATTTGTATGTATTTCGATTCAAATTTCTCCCTTGAATTCGGAAATTAACAAGCTAGATTGAAGATGACCGCGCGGACTACCGCCTGTCTTCTGAGATCCTGGTTTCATTGGTATGATATTTTTAACCCATATCTGGATTTTATCATTGTCTATAGTGATGATATCTTAGTTTACTCAAAGACTCTTGAAATGTACATAAAACATTTGGACATTTTCAAGAAAATAGTTATACAAAACGGTTTGGTAATTTCTAAACCAAAAATGAGTTTATTTCAAACTGAGGTCAGATTTAATAACAATAATAATAACAATAATAATAATAATAATAATAATAATAATAATAATAATAATAATAATAATAATAACAATAATAATAATAATAATAATAATAATAATAATAATAATAATAATAATAACAACTATGTTGAGTTAATACTCAAAAGACCTTCTTTAGGAAAAACTAATCTTTGCTTTACTGAATGAAATGCTTCTGAAATTGTTTATGCTTTCTTAATAATCAGCAATGCTTTACTCAAAATGATAACTTAACATTCTTGAACTCTTTGTACTTATGAAATCATTGTATTTAATCAGTTGTACAAAGGCCTTCATCAATTCTCATTTTAAAAAATAAGGTCCGTGTAATAACAGTAAACATGAGTGACAATCCAAGGATCAAAACGCATGAAGTATCGTAGTCTCAATAACGGAAGGCCAGAACCCATAACAAGAACTAAAAGCCAATTTCAGAATTCATGAAATGTTAGGTTGAACCTTAGATTTAACTCTTACTAACTGAATTTAGATATGAGGTGTGAGAATGGACTTAGTCCAACACTATGAATGACCTTATATACCTTGAAGGTTAAGTTTCTTGAAGAATCTTGAACAAGATGCTTGAAACCCTAGATTTCTCCTCTTGAATCCATGCTCTATGTCTTGAGAACGATTATGAGTATATTAAGATCAAACTAAACTGAAAAGAATCTTAATTAGGTGTAAAACTATCAGGGTTTAAGCTTAGAAAGGGTGGGGAAAAACTTAAATAACCCCACTTAAATTGACAATAACCATCTAAGGGCGTCCATCTATAGTCCATACAAACATCCATGAAACGTAATGTCCACTTGTGGATCCTTTACCAAAAGTCCAAATCTCTAACAAGAAACCACGATTAACCATCTACGACCTGCACTCTTCTCCACAATTTGTAGTAACCCCTCGTACATTGATTATGGAGAATAAGTCTGGGTCTCATGACCTTGAACCACGGATGCCAGGTTCGGACCGTGTTTCATTTAAAAGCCCATACTGGGCATATACCAATTATTGGAAACACTAAGTCACTGAGGGAAGACCACGATCACCATTCCACGAGTCGTAGAACTTTACACAACCCAACATTCTCCTACGTACTTTCCAAGTACATAATATTTAAACTTCTGAAGGCTAAGTCTACGAGGACAACTACGGCTCGTGTTCCCAGCCATGAGTCGTACTGGTGGCTCTTTGAATTGGGTCTGAAGCTTGGAAATTTTTGAAAGTCCAGTGTGTCAACCACGACTGACATTCCATGAGCTGCGGAACCATATATGACCAGTACATGACACTCGTGGAATACCAAAAACCAACCTATCAATAGTCTCTCTACAACCTTTCTTCTTCAAACTAAGTTATGCACTCCCGAGATGTTACACTTTTGGACTCAATTGGTGAAGAAGAACCCATTGATGAAGTTTCCACATACCTTGAATAAAACCCTAGCTTGAATCTCGGGTGGAACGCTTGAAGCTTGAATCCTTTATTCATTCTTGAGGGAGAATACTTGAGAGAGAAGAAATTAATTTTGGGTGAGTTATGTGAGATTGAGGGGTTAGGGCTGTTGAAAATCATTTATTCCCACTTAGAATAGACCAACACGACGTAGTTTGGTAATTAAAAGAGTGAGGAAAGATTAAAATCCCCTAATTGAAAAATTGCCCGAAGGATTCTATGAGGGTATCTACGGACCAAAGAACCCTATTCGTAGATTTAGAGGAATTTCCTATGTTTCAAGAATTTCAACTATGAGACCATTTTATGACTTGTACTTCCTTGTACGGATATTAATGGTCATTCATAGAACTTAGTCTAAGAAATATATGAGGTTCTGAAGTTTGAAACCACGAGACCTACTTCACCGACCGTGGAAACTTCTACAAAATGTATTATGGTTTGTAAAAGTTAGCCTAGAGTTCTGAAACTCTGAGGTTTCAGGACTTGGTCTACAAAGCCTATCCACCACTCATAACACCTCCACGATCTATAATATCATGTCACTCCCCGAGCTAAGACCAACCTGACACTATTGCTAGTACGAGCAAACGTTCTGGAATATCATATGAGCATGAAACTATAAAAACTGAAGAAAGCGGAAAACATTATGAAGATAAACACGACCCCTTAAAAGAGGAAAGTCTTCATCTCAATACATTTAGACTACATAAATGTATTGAACAGAAAGTTATAAACCCATATTCTAGTAAACAAGATCAATTGTTTGACATCTAACATAATATGTGAAGCCTCTACTAAATGATAGAAATCTGCCGGGACAAGGCCCCAATATACCCTTAATACTAAAATAAACATAAGAAATACTAATAGGTTTAACTTGCCCCTGGTTGAAAGGAGGCTCACCAATAGCGAAGAGAAGGATCATAGTGATATGCCAGGTCACGGACCTGAGAGCCTGAACCTACATCAGAAAACGATGTAGCGCCAAGGACGATCAATACATGGAATGTATTTCTATGCAAAACCACAAAAGGGGAAACAGTAAAGCAATAAAATACAATAGCACAAACTGAAGTCATATTTGTCAACGTAAAATGAGTCAAACTTTTTTGTTATTTATGAGAGGAAGTGGTGAACCAACATAAACCACCATGTGAGCGCATAGAGTCTAATCTCTGCCTGATTAGCTAAGCCATCCTATACCTTGTCAGGCATAGGACATGACATGACATGATTTTCTAGCAAGGATCCATAATTATCCCTTTTTGGGACACATGAGGAAAAAATGAGTTATCTGAATTGCGGAAAGATCTTTATCCTACGTCGGCAAATGTAGTTCCGGGCTTTGGTCATTTAGACTTATGCCTTCTCGGTCAACCAACTAACTCCCTTAAGCTCATACTGAAAGATAATTATTTTACTGATCATTTACCCAAATTTTTAGCCTTATCGGTTCATGTTCATGCTTTATCCTTATTAGGCTCATGTCATACATTTGCCACTTTAGGGCTCATATCAAAGATTTAACCATGTTGCACTCATAATCCATTATCTAATATAGTTAATTAGAATTTTTGGAGAATAAAAATAGTGGAATATTGATACACTACTTCTATATCTGATGTGCCAGCTATATTAACACTTTCTGACCCTAAGAAGCAAATTGAGATGGTTTTAGCAAGGTTCGTCATTCATATCAAGTAGTTGGAGTTTTCAGCGTGATTCCTTGGTAATCAATTTAGATTCAAACACTATAGTTCACAAGATATAAAGCAGAAAACCAATCACAAAGACCATAAGCAAAACAATTTGTCCTCTAACTAGTTCCCAAATTGATGAAAATTCCAATAGAATAAGTGTTTAGTTGCTGCCAAATTCATGTTGCCCAATTTGTGTCTAAAACAATATCACTGGTTTAAACAAACTTTGCAGAAACACGAAGTTACCAAAGTTTAATGAACCAGTGAAAAAATAGAAGAACAAAAATTAATTCACAAAACTAAAATCTGTAAAACATACCAGAATCTGTAAAATCAAATAGGAAGAAGATCAAGCCCACAGAATGCACAGTGTCCCCTTAAGGAAATTATTCCCCTCTAGTATCCGAGGTTTGATTTGGATTATGTCCTCCCAGGATAGAAATCAATCACCAATGTAATGATACCCAAAACACTGGTGTAAACGAGCCACTGAACGACAGTAAAGTACACAAAAAATATTTGTGTAGAAGAATAAGAAGAAATCAGAAATTTTTGTAAGTACAAAGTCAGAAGAATAACTGGTATTTATAGCCAAGAGGAACTGTTTCTGAAAGGTTGCAACCTTACAGAAACCACACGACCATTTCAGAAAGTTTGCAATCTTCCAAACAGTCATGGTTGTTCCTAAAAGTTGCAACCTTTCAGAACAATCATCTCCAACGGTGGGAAATTCAAATAAAATGGGAAAGTAATTTAAATAAAATGGGTCACACGGATCCGAGTCGGGTCAGAACGTTTCGGTTAATTAACTAATTAATTGAAACGTTTTGGCCATTTAATTTTATTTAATTAATTAAATAATTAATTAATTAAAAAAAAACTTTGTCCAAAAAATAATTTCTCGATCGATCATTTTCCAAAGTCGAAGCCGAAGCCGAGCCAAGCGAGCGACGACGACGATGGTGCGAGGGGGGTCCCTCTTTCCAACCTTTTTAACAATTAATAGAAGTGTTTCTATATTTAAACTCTTCTATTTTTCTTTCCACCACCGATGAGGGAGAAATGCCTTTTTACTAAAGCATAAGAGGACTTTTAAGTTCCCAACTTTTCAAGTTCCTATATTTTCATCTTCCCTCCATTTCCCATTAACTCTTGCTATATACCCAACAATCCCCCACATGAATGGGGAATGGTTATAACATAAGGAATGCACGGACGAGTGTGTACTTTACAAGCAAGGATCAATTGCATCTGGATAAGTAGGTTTCCCCTTGGACTTTCCGCAGTGAACATATGTCGGATATACTCGATCAATCGGTAGATGTGATATCTTTGAACCGTCGAGCTTTGTGTATACCTAGACAACCATATGTCACACAATTAACCCTTTTATCATTTATGGTACTTACGGTTGTTTTTGTTTCAACCATGAACATCTCCCGGTTTCATGAGTGTATAGAGAATAGGCTTTTGACATAAAATTCTCTTTGAAGCGTCTTACACTTCACACTCACATAGGTGATTTCTAACCGTGTCATCTCGTGGATACTTTATTTGGTCAAATCTGCCAAACTTAGCAAATCATTAAAAACTTTAAGCTTTATTAACTCATTAACAAGCCTTAAAGTTTTAACCTTGTTCCTGAATTGACAATGTCGAACCGTCAGTCACAACTTTGTTTTTCTCCTTGAATCTAGCTTTTGGGATCTCTAACCTGCTAGATAGAGTTACCGCCATCCTGACTTGTCCTAAGCCGTAAACCCATTCCCTTATATGATCGTTCAACTGCCTCTCTCACTAGGTCTTTCGTTAGTGGATCTGACACATTATTGCTTGACTTCACATAGTCAATTGTGATAATTCCACTAGAGAGCAGTTGTCTTACGCTGTTTTGTCTTTGTCGTATATGACGAGACTTCCTATTGTACATGACACTCCCTGCCCTAACTATTGCTTCTTGACTATCACAATGTATGCAAATAGGTCCCACAGGTTTGGGCTAGAATGGAATATCCTCTAAGAAATTCTGGATCCATTTAGCTTCTTCACCAGCCTTATCTAAAGCAATAAATTCAGATTCCATTGTGGAGCGAGCGATATATGTCTATTTGGACAATTTCCAAGAGACTGCTCATCCACCAAGTGTAAACACATAACCACTTGTGGATTTTACTTCATTTGACCCGGTGATCCAATTTGCATCACTATATCCTTCAATCACGGCAAGATATTTACTATAATGCAAAGCATAGTGTTGTGTATGTTTCAGATACCCCAACACACGTTTCATTGCCATCCAGTGAGTTTGATTTGAATTACTAGTGAAACGACTCAGTTAGCTAATAGCACATGCTATATCTAGTCACGTACAATTCATAATATACATCAAACTTCCCAACACTCTCGCATATTCCAATTGAGAGTCACTTTCACCTACATTCTTTTGAAATGTAAAGCTTAAATCAATTGGAGTTTTGACAACATTGAAATTCAAGTACTTGAACTTATCCAATACTCTTTCAATATAATGAGATTGAGATAATGCTAGTCCTTGATGAGTTTTGAGAATCCTGATCCTTAAGATCAAATCAACAACTCCTAAGTCCTTCATATCGAACTTGCTGGACAGCATGCGCTTAGTCGCATTGATATCGTCAATATATTTACTCATTATTAACATGTCATCAACATACAGACAAACAATGACTTCATGATTCGAAACGTTTTAATGTAAACACACTTATCACATTCGTTAATCTTGAATCCATTTGCCAACATTGTTTGGTCAAATTTAGCATGCCATTATTTGGGTGCTTGCTTGAGCCCATAAAGCGACTTCACAAGTCTGCACACTTTCTCTTCTTTACCAGGAACCACAAACCCTTCAGGTTGTTCTATGTAAATTTCTTCCTCCAGCTCTCCGTTTAAAAAGGCTGTCTTTACATCCATCTAGTAGATTTTAAGATCATGCACTGCCGCTAGTGCTATTAACATCCTAATTGTTGTTATCCTTGTTACTGGAGAGTATGTATCAAAGTAGTCCAGACCTTCCTTTTGTCTGTATCCTTTGACTACAAGCCTAGCCTTATATTTTTGTCAATAGTCCTATCGGCTTTCATTTTCCTTTTAAAGATCCACTTTGATCCTAAATGTTTATTTCCTGGAGGAAGATCAACCAATTCCCAAGTATGACTACTTAAATTTGATTCAATTTCACTATTGACTGCTTCTTTCCAGTAGATTGACTCAGACGAAGATATAATTGCTTTAAATGTTGGAGGCTCATTTTCAAGCAAGAATGCCACAAAATCTGGTCCAAAAGAACTGGATTTCCATTGGCGATTACTACGCCTAGGATCCTCATTAGGTAGTGTATTTTCCGTTAATTCTTCCCGTGGTCGTTTAGGTCTTTCACTTGTTGACTCACATTCAGTTTTATACGGATAAATGTGTTCAAAGAACTCAGCGTTATCTGACTCAATTACTGTATTCACATGAATTTCAGGATTATCAGATTTGTGAACCAAAAACCGACAGGCCTTATTGTTCACAGCATATCCAATAAATACTCAATCCACTGTTTTTTTGGTCCAATTTTCACCCCCTTGGGTAAAGGAACCTCTACCTTGGCTAGATACCCCCACACTTTGAAATATTTCAAGTTGGGTTTCCTTCCTTTCCATAACTCATATGGAATCGATTGCGTTTTGCTTCAGGGTACCCTATTGAGTATCTTGTTAGCTGTAAGGATGTCTTACCCCCACAAGTTTCGCGGTGAACTAGAACTGATTATCAAAGCATTCATCATTTCCTTTAATGTCCTATTCTTCTGTTCTGCCAAACCATTTGACTGTGTTGTATAAGGTGCAATAGTTTGATGAATAATACCATATTCCAAACATATCTTTGCAAAAGGACATTCGTATTCTCCACCCCTATCACTCTAAATCATTTTTATCTTTAGATTCAATTGATTCTCCACTTCATTTTTGTATTGCTTAAATGCATCAATTGCTTCATCCTTACTATTAAGCAAATATACATAACAAAATCGAGTGCAATCAACAATAAAAGTTATAAAATACTTTTTCCCATCACGAGATGGTGTCGACTTCATATCGCATATGTCTGTGTGAATTAAGTCTAAAGCATTTGAATTCCTGTCAACAAACTTGTAAGGATGTTAAACAAACTTACTTTCTATACAAATTTTTCATTTTGATTTATCACATTTGAAATCAGGCAATACTTCTAAAGTAATTAATTTTCGCAACGCTTTGTAATTTACATGTCTCAAATGGGCATGCCATAAATCATTTGACTCCAATAAGTAAACAGAAGCAAAATTCTTATTAATACTGTCAATAACCATTACATTCAGCTTGAAGAGGCCCTCAGTGAGATAGCCCTTTCCTATGAACATCTCATTCTTACTTATTACAGCTTTGTCACTAACTAGGACACACTTAAACCCGTTCTTAACGAGCAGTGCAGCAGAAACTAAATTCTTCCTAATAGTAGGAACATACAGAATGTTGTTCAAAGTCAACACCTTGTCGGATGTCATTTTCAACATTACTTTCCCAGTTCCTGCAATCATTGTTGTTGTTGTGTTCCCCATGAACAAATCTCCATCGAACTCAGCAAGAGTGTACGTTATAAAGGCTTCTTTCGCAGAGCATATATGTCAAGTGGCACCTGAGTTGAGAAACCACTCCTTGGGATTTCCAACTAAGTTGCACTCCGAGATCATTGCACAGAGGTCATCTACATCTTCCATCTCTTCCATGATGTTTGCTTGACTTTTGCCTTTGTCTTTGTCCTTTCTTAGAGCACGACAGACAGAAGACTTATGACCAGCCTTATCAAAGTTGTAACAGTTGCCCTTGAATTTCTTCTTAGCCTGTTCTGACTTATGTCTGTTGGGCTTCTTTCTCTTCTTGCCTTTGGTAGGAGCTTCTTCAACAATATTAACTCCAATTATTGTCAAACTCTTATGAGACTTCTTTTCGGCGATTTTGTTATCTTCCTCAATCTTGAGCCGAATCACAAGATCTTCAAGCATCATTTTCTTACGTTTGTGCTTTAGATAATTCTTGAAGTCGTTCCACGAAGGAGGTAACTTCTCGATCATTGCAGCCACTTGAAAAGCTTCATTTACTACCATATCCTCAGCAATTAGATCATGGAAAATAAGTTGAAGTTCCTACACTTGTGATCCAACAATTTTACTATCTGACATTTTATAGTCTAAAAACTTTGCGACCACAAATTTTTTCAAGCATGCATTTTCTGTCTTATATTTCCTCTCAAGTGCATCCCACAATTCTTTGGAAGTTGTCATTGCACTATAGACATTATATAAGTCATTCTCTAAAGCATTCAAAATGTAGCCCTTATATAGGTAGTATGCCTGTTTCCATGCTTCAATAATCATGTTTTTTTCTCTGTCTGGCATTTCAAAAGCAGGCACCAGAGTTACTTCATTGGTAAATTTCTACAGACCAAGAGTGGTAAGCCAGAAAAATACCCGTTGCTGCCATCCTTTGAAATTCACACCAGAGAATTTTCCTGGTTTCTCTGTTGGTGGTACAGCAGTTCGGGTTGGTGCAGCAACAGTCACCGTAACATTATCTTTTGGCATTTTAGAATCAGAATCTATAAAAAACAGAAATTGATACAAATGACTCAGTAAGCAATAACTTAAATTGCAAACTTAACAGGAGTATAAAACTACGAAGGTTTTTGTCTCCAATAGAAACACAGATTAAAAAAAAATCCTTAAGAGTGTTGCCCAATCTGTGTCTAAACAGTACCACTGGTTTAAACAAACTTTGCAGAAACACGAAGTTACCAAAGTTTAATGAACCGGTGAAAAAATAGAAGAACATAAATTAATTCACAAAACTAAAATCTGCAAAACATACCAGAATCTGTAAAATCAGAACGGGAAGAAGATCAAGCCTGCTGAATGCACAGTGTCCCTCTAATATTCGAGGTTTGATTTGGAATATGTCCTCCCAGGATAGAATGATCTCAATCACCAGTGTATTGATACCCAAAATGCTAGTGTTAATGAGCCACTCAACGGTAGTAAAGTACACGAAAAATGTTTGTGCAGAAGAAGAAGAAAAAGAAATCAGAAATTTTCGTCAGTAAAAAGTCTGAAGAATAACTGGTATTTATAGCCAAGAGGAACTGGTTCCAAAAGGTTGCAACCTTTCAGAAACCACACCACCATTTCAGAAAGTTTGCAACCTTACAAACGGTCATGGCTGTTTCTGAAAGTTGCAACCTTTCAGAACAGTCATCTCCAATGGCAGGAAATTCAAATAAAATGGGAAAGTAATTTAAATAAAACAGGTCACGCGGATCCGAGTCGGGTCGAAACGGTTCTGTTAATTAACTAATTAATTGAAACATTTTGGCCATTTAATTTTATTTAATTAATTAAATAAATAAATAATTAAAACAAAACTTTGTCCAAAAAATAATCTCTCAATCGATCATTTTCCAAAGCCGAAGCCGAGCCGAGCGAGCGAGCGACGACGATGGCGCGAGGGCGGTCCCTCTTTCCAACCCTTTTAACAATTAATAGAAGTGTTTCTCTATTTAAACTCTTCCATTTTTCTTTCCACCACCGATGAGGGAGAAATTCCTTTTTACTAAAGCATAAGAGGACTTTTCAAGTTCTCAACTTTTCATCTTTCCTCCATTTCCCATTAACACTTGCTATATACCCAACAATTCAAACTGTTTTTAACAGATGATGTACAAACTTTATCGACTCCATAAATTTCTTGTTGTAAATTAATCACAAATCTGGCAGAATGTACAGAATTATGTAACTCACTACACTTATCAAATATTCATGAACTAGTAAGTCGTTTCCAGATTTCTAGCAACTTGTGACAAAGAACGTTATTAATTGATAAAGACGGGGAATTCCTTCAACCCTAGACCTCTTGAGAGTAATTCAAATTTGAGGGTGATAAAACTCGAAGAAATAGCTGAGAAAAGTAGTTCTACATACCTCAAACATTTAGAGAACTAGTGATCGAAAGTGAGGGAATATTAGGCTTGAGTCTTTGAGCCGTCTCTTGGATTTTTTTGCGTCAGTTTTGGAGAAGAAGAAGAGAGTAATGTTGAATGATGAAATAGCGTATGAATTCAGATTGAAATGAAGGGTTTTTAATTTTTTGGGGTTAAGGAAAAAAAGAAAAGATGAGATTCCCCCTAAAGGAGTTAAGTAGCCTATGGGGCTGCCTATTTGGCTTGCTTCTCCTCTTTTTTCCCACGGTTTAATACCATACAACCTCCAAGAAAATATACAAATCATTTCGAGCTGATTTCTTACTAAATTCGAAGAACTAAATGCTCATATACGCAGCCATAACACCTAAACTTGCAACTACAACTTAAAACTTAAAGTGTGGGTGTCATGACCCAAAGTATACCCTAGTCATAACATGGCGTATAGGACCCCGAAAGACCCTATACAAGACACTTAGCATCCATAATACAAGATAATAGAACAAAGAGTTTTAGAAGTAGCATTTCAAATCAAAGAGTTTAACAAAGAGTAGCGGAAGTCTAACATAAGTCTCAAAGTCATCTATTAGATCAAAGGAGTTATTGGAATGTAAGTCATACATCACATACAATATATGAAAAGAAAAGGCATGAAAACAATAAAAGAGTCTCGGTCCTCGAAACATGAGGACTCACCAATCTTTAATATCTATATGAGATCACTAACCACGAGTATGGGAAGTAGGAGCGTCAGAGCCTACATAAGTGAAACAATGTAGGCAAAGGTATGCGTTAGTACATGGAATGTACCAAGTATGATAGAAATGCATAAGAGTTATGAAATCATGCTAAAATGGACTTTATATGACATGCAATGACCAAGCTAAATCATAAAATAACATGTTAGAAAAGATAAATCGAAACCATGGACAATGAAAGCTAAACATCTTTAAAATACCTTTGAGATACTTTTAGAAAGTAACCTTAGTTCATTATTGTGGAAGATTTACTTTTAAATGACATCGACCATGTGAGCTATAACATGGATCTAGTGTCTATCCCACACCGAAAAGAGATGTCCTTACTTGCCAAGGTAAGAACCATAAACTTCTAGCTTTGGTGGATCCACTAGCTAATGTCTGTCTAAGATACTCATCCTATGGTTGCACATAGTTATGGGATAAACAGATTGCTACTAGAAACCCGGTCTCAACTACGAGAGAGTTTCCATCTCAATATCCTCTATGTGCTAAGCATAAACCCCATGGAATAGTCGTTGGTCTTAACTTATCTTATTATACTTGGAAGGGAACATCAAGTAGCCAATCCAAGATATAATTCATTAGAATAGCTCCTTAATCTTGATTCAACTTAGGTGAGAAAACCTTTCAACCTTATGAATCATTTATATGAGAAAATCCTTTCACAATCATGTTGTGAGTAGTATGTTAGAAATCCTTTCACAACAACAACAATACCGATGATTTACTCTTAAAGCAACCATAAATCATTTTCATCAACTTTATAAATAATCATGCATATCTTCATAAATTCATCTTTCATAGTTCAAAAACTTCATCATATGATCAAAATCTAGAAATCATGGATCATGCATGGGTTCAAGTGAATTCAACTTAAAAACATGTAATTATGTCAATTCATGTATAAAAAGGCATAGAAAAATCAATTAGATCATAATTGAAAAGAACCCATGAGATTGAATAAAATCCTAACTTGAATTAGAGATTCTAACTTGTAAAATTGGAGAATTTAGGAACCTATGGAGGAAAGGAATCCATAGGTGAATACTATCATACCTTGATTCCAATAACCCACAATCAATGGTGAATTGGAGACTTGATCTTGAAACTCTAGACTTGTTCAAGCATTAGAGAGAGAAATATTAGAGAAGAACTTGATCAGCTTTTGAGATTTTATTAAATTGGGATATTTGGGGGGGGGGGGGGGGTGGATGTTTATATTGGGTCTAAGATAGAAGGTAAAATTACATAGTATTGGGTTAGAATAATTAGGAAAGACCCAAAATCCCTTTAAAATAAAACTATCGAGCCTCACCTATGGTTAAGACCCACGTTTCTTAGGTCCTACTATGGACCGTCCTGGTTGATTGTAGGTGGATTCAGAAACTTTTTTTGGGCCTTCAAATGATGGGGCCCATGTACGGTTGGTAGGTCTACTTACAAACCGTACATGGCCACCGCAAGTCTATAAAAATTTCCCAAACATTTTACTTCATTTCCCCTTGTCACCTACGGACGCCACCTACGGTTCGTAAATGCTTCTACCAATCATAGGTGGGAGTCGTAGGTCTCACCTACAACCCAAAAAATTCAATTTCTCCGTTCTTTTCATATCTGAGGTGTTACAGTGGAGTGTAACATTTCCTTTGTCTTGTTCAAGTTAAATTTCCAAGTTTCAAAAGTTATTTCATGAGTTGGGTCTATGACCCTTAGTACCAATTACTCTTCATAAACCCTCTCGTAAACAATGACCCTAATTTTCCTAAAATCTTAAATATTAACTACAAACTCCTTTCCACGAGCCATAATACCATTTACGCTATATAAACAATGTTTGCAAAACCCAAAAATTCTGTAGACTTTAGATTTTTCTATTATCAAATTCATTATCTGTACTGAGAGGCTTCTGTGGTATTAGAAATATCTCCTTGGGAACATTCGTCCTCAAATGAGGTCTTACTAGGATGAAAAGAGTAGAGAGAAATCTGCAACCCAATACTCAAAGCTAAAAACATAAAACTGGAGTAGTGATTGAATAAAACTAAAACATGAAGTTAAAAATTGATTTCATGAATATGCATGCATACCGAAACATGGGAATAGCTTAAACACATGAATCTAAAAGAGTACTAAGAAGAAACTATTACCTCACGGTGAAACTAAACTAGAAGGGAAGAGGTTGGGGGTACTTGGACATTATATCATCTTCGGCTTCCCAAGCAGCACCCTCAACTAATTGATTCCTCCAAATGACTTTCACTGAAGCGACTTATTTATTCGTTGACTTATGAACCTAATAATCAAGAATCTCAACTAGGACCTCTTTGTAACAGAGACTTTCCTTCACACTGACACTTTCTAAAGGTACAACTGAGGTCAGATCACCAATGCATTTCTTCAACAAGGACACATGAAACACCGGATGCACTAATGTTAAATCTGAAGGCAAATCCAACTCATAAACAACATTACCATAACACCTTAAAATATGATATGGGTGTTTATATCAGGGACTGAGCTTCCCTTTCTTATCAAACCTTATCACCCCCTTCATGGTTGAAATTTTCAGATAAACCCAATACTCAAAAATAAATTCAAGTTCTCTCTTCCTCGCATATGCATAATATTTTTGTCTACTCTTTTCCATTGTCAACGTATCTCTGATAAGTCAACCTTACTCCATGGCCTCATGAATTGACTTGGTCCCTATCAAAGATATTTCACCAACTTCAAACCAAAAAATTAGAGACCTATACCTCCTACCATAGAGAGCCTCAAATGGAGCTATATTAATATTAGAGTGATAACTATTATTATAAGCAAAGTCAATCCAACGCAAATGAGCGTCCCATACCTTTAAAGTCAATCGCACAAGCTCTTAATATATCCTCTAAAGTCTAAATAGTTGGCCAGTCTGACCATTTGTCTGCAGGTGAAAAGCTTTGGTTATCTTAACTTGAGTACCAAAACCCTTCTGAAATGATCTAGAAATATGAGAAGTGAAATAAGTACCCGTATTTGAAATAATAGACAGTGGCACATTGTGCAACTTACCCAACTCGTGAATGTAAAGTCTAGCATAATCCTCGACTGAATAGGAAGTCTTAACTTGAAGGAAATGCCCTACTTAGTCATTATATCTACAACTACCCAAATAAGGTCATGGTGATGATGTGTATAAGGTAGACCTATGGTGGAGTTTATATTCAAACATTCCCACTACCAAGTAGGAACACTGCTATCCTGAGTCATACCAACTGGTTGCTGACTCTTGACCTTAACTTGTTGGTAATTTGGACACTAAGCCATAAATTTCAAGATATCCTTTTTCATCTCATTCCATCAATAGACGTTCTGTAGATCATGAGACATCTTAATGGCTCTCCGGTGAATAGAATATCGAGAAATGTGAGCTTTCGATAGTATATGTTTTCTTAACTCATTAACATTTGGAACACATATCCGACCATGAAAATGAAGAATTTCATCAGTCCCTTGAGAGAAAACCTCAATAGTTTTTTTTTTGAGAGCCACTTTCATCAATTCAACTAAAGTTTGAATCATTATCCTGTTTTAGCTAAACCTACGACATAAGAGATGATTTTGATCCATTCTGAAAAATAACTCCAACATTCTCTGAATCAACTAAATGACAAGTCTGTCAACATCACCAACTAACTCTTTTTTTCTCATCCTCATGTGAGCAACACTTACAATCTACTAAGATCATATGCAACTACATTTGCTTTTCCCAGATGGTAAAGGACACTCATGTCATAATCCTTTAATGATTAAAGTCATCACCTTGGTGAAGATTCAAGTCATTCTATTTGAACAAATATAGAAGACTATTCTGATCGGTGAACACATCCATATGAACACCATAAAGGTAGTGCCCATAAATCTTAAAGGAAATCACCACCACCGCCAACTCTAAATCGTGAGTTGGGTAATTATTTTCATGGACCTTAAGTTGCCTAGAGTAATAGGCAATGAACTTATCATGTTACATCAACAAACAACCTAGGCCAATCCTAGAGGCATCACAATACACTACAAAACCATATCAACCTTTCGATAGAGTCAAAACCAGGACTGAAGAAAGTTGAGTCTTCAACTCTTGAAAACTTTTCTCATAAGCTTGGACCACTGAAATTTCACTTTTTGGTTAGTCAATTTAGTCAAAGTGATGGAACAAAATCCTTCAACAAACATTTTATAGTAACTAGCTAAACCCAAGAAACTCCTAATATCTGAGGGAGAAAGTGGTCTAGCGTAGTTCTTAATTGCCTCAGTCTTCTTAGGATAAACCTTAATACCCTTGCCTGATACTATATGGTTAAGGAACGCTACAAACCTTAACCAGAACTCAAAATTACTGATTTAGACAATAATTGATGGTTTTTAAGAATCTCAAAGATAATCATCAAATGATTTGCATGTTTATCCTTACTCCAAGAATGGATCAAAATGTCATCTATGAAAAGAATGACAAACATATCTAAAAATAATATTTTAACACTATGTTCAACAGATCCATTAAAGTTGTAGCAGCAATTTTTAGTCCAAAAGACAACCAAAAATTCATAGTGACCATACCGAGTCCTGAAGGTTATATTTAGAATGTCACATTCTCTAACTCTGAGCTGATGATGGCCTGATATGAGGTCTATGTATGAAAAAAACTAGCACCCATTGGTCAAACAAGTCCTTAGCCCTTGGGATGTGATACTTATTCTTAGTTGTGACCTTGTTCAGATGGCGATAATAAATACATCTTTTGAAAGAACCATTTTTTTTTACGCACAAAGACAACTAGATCAACGTATGGAGAAATACTGGGTCTGGTAAAACCTTTATTGAGAAGTTCATTTAGTCGATATTTTAATTCCTTAAGCTCAGCTGGAGCCATTCGATATAGAGGAATAGAGATACGTTGGGTATTTAAAATAAGGTCTATTTTGGAAAATCATCGAGAAACACTTCAGAAATTCATTCACTAGCGGAACTGACTGAGGATTTGAGGTTTCAAAACTGGTATCCTTAACCAAAAATAGATGATAGATACAACCCTTATAAATTATCTTTCACGACCTTAAGGCTCGAGATAAATTGACCTATAGACGTTAAGGTACTACCCTTCCATTCTATGACTGGTTCATTGGAAATTAAAATTTAATGACTTTCGTTCTACAGTCAATTGAGGCATAACTAGAATATATCTAGTTTGTAACAACCTAACCTGATCATTATGAATAGCTCCATAGGGAAAAAATTTGGGCCCAGAAAACTTTTTAGTAGTAACTTAAAAATTCTTCTCTAGGCCAGACTTAGATAGAAACTGGGCTTGGTGGGGTCTAGATTCATTCAAGAAGGATTGGGGTCTCTTTTTTGAAATTTTTCCAATGTATACTTGTATACAAGACATTAAGGAGTCCATAAGAACTTTCAAAATTAAATTCGGGTAAGTAAAACTCCTAAAGTAAACTTGGCGTGCAAGATATATGTTGTTACATCAAGGGAAGGAGTTGTATAGTAAAAAAGGCCTATTTGTGGATATTGATTTCGCTTCAGTGGGTATTGTCCCACTATAGAAGCTCTTAGACCACTATTGTGGGGTAAGTTTCATCTATAACGATGTTACTATAGAAAGAGAGGGGTTGCTATAGAGATAAAATACGGATTTTACACACAAAACATCCCAAAACCCCTATTTTCTGCATTTTGAGTTCTTGAAATTGGATGGGGTGATTTTGGGTAGTCTGCATATGTTTTCCCATGAAATTCATTGGTAAAAGTAAGAATTCGACTCCTTATCTTGCAAATTGTTTCTTAAGCCTTAAAAACTAGGTTGTTGCTATTGGGAGAAGGTTTTGGCATGATTCCAGGGTGGGAAAAAGCCTTAAGTTAGGAAAGGTGATCACATTTTGGCTGGGGACTGGATTTGTTAATAATTTGGGTAAATTAATAGGCCATTAGTGATTATTTTTGTTTGTATTGCTTATTTTAAACTAATAATAAGTTGAGGCACTTCGCAAGGGGAAAGCTCAGGCTATTTAGAATTTTCAAGAGGCTTGATTTGGGTAGGTGATGTTTGTATGTTTCCAATTTATGTATATGTGCATGTCTACTGTTTTTTAGTATCATTTGTGCAATGCATGGTAGGTAGGCATATGAATGACATCGTGTAGGTAATCTTATGTGACTATTCTTACAGGCAATTTCTGTAAACTCGTTTAGCTAAAACGGACTCACCAACAGGAGTAGAGACGGAGAAGAGTTCTGATAGAATTTCGTGACTGACTTCAAATGTCATAGAAACATAAAGAGTCACAAAAGAAAGTGTGGCTGCTAAATCTAACAAGGAAAAAATATTAAATTAAAAGACTCGTAACATACATTGACCACATCAGTGGAGTTCTCCTGATCCTATCGAGTCTGAAGAGCATAAAACTTATTCTGACTCTTTTTGCCACCAGAGCTAGATGAGGTATCATGATGAGTCAGGCGACCAACTAGAGCACTTGGTTGAGTCAGCTAACGATCATTTCTACCTTGCTTGCAACCGATGGGCAATCCTTCAATCTATGACTAGCCTTACCATATCCAAAGCAACTATTGGTACCAGCCATGCATTATTTCGAATGGTTATTACCAAACTTCTAACAAGAAGGAAAAGAACATCCACTAGAACACAGCCCTGTGACTTAGAGTTTGGCCCCCTATTGTCACAGCGCAAGACTATCCCCTAGATGTGACATGGTGCCTAGAACCACGAGTGGCCCCAAGCTAACCAAATGACATAACACAACACTGAGATAACATACATAACTGAAATAACATCAAAGAGCGGAATAGAGTCTCAAATTACTAACATAGCATAAAAGAGAAATTTTAATACACTTACTCATAAAATAGAAAAATCAGCATTGTATGAAGAGTAAGAACTAGTGTATACCTTTTTGTTTTATATATTTTTTAAATTAAAAGCGGTCATGCAAGCCCATTTATTAAATAAAAAACCAATGCATAAATCAAGGCCCTAAATAATGATCCGGTACAACAAGCCTTAAACAAAAAAAGAATATAAAAGGAAAGCAGCTAAACCTAACAAGAAACATCTAGACCTTGTATCGATAAAACCGCCTCTTCTTCTTTCTTGTGAAGTCTCAAGCTTGCCAATCTAATAATGGCGATATCAAAGAATAGAAATGGGATACGAACAATAGATCGAAACAATACAAATATCTGAGCTTGGATAGAATCCACCTTAGACATCTAAATTCTATATATCACAAATTCCATGAGTTCTGACTCCGTTAAAAAATTCTTGCTCTAAACAAATGTGACTGGTAAGCTCCTTTTAGATTTTAATGTCCCCAAGCTTATCTGATAAGTAATAAATGTTCCAAGACTCTCTTTCTTTTTTCAATAACTAACCATCTTCGATATCTTCTTCTCTACAAATTGAGCTAAATGTTGATACTAATGTAAAGAATAAATGTCAAGGTAAGTCAGTCATGTACATGAAAGCTTTGTCTATCTCTCAACTATTTCTCTTCTTGCCTTGTCCCTCCTGTAATAATTTATATGGAACAATCTGTAACCCTGAAATCCCTATTTGTGATGTCTTCTAATTTGTAAATTAGGAATTTGGGAGTTATCCATATCCAAAATAGTAAAATAGGTTCAGTTATTGAAAAATGTCTTAAATTATATATAATATGATTAGTACCAGCAATATAGAAAACTTGATTAGTTAAAAATCAGCAAGTCTATTGCCTTCTCTGAAATTGTGGTCCACCCACACTGCATTTGGCTTGGATAGTCTTAATAGTTTTGTGGCATGCATTTCTAGTGATTTTCTCAAGTTCCTCTTTATTCTTCACTCTTCCAATTTCAAAATATCTTGTGATTTTTGTGTAATTAAGTTTTTGTTGATTCTTTCTTTCTTCTTCTTTTTATTTTGCATCTTTTTCCTGCATATGGAATATCAGTTTTTCTGGGAGAATATAAAATGTGCGGATGTCACAATTTTTCTCTCTCTCGTCTCTTGCTCAAATTTCAGTAAATATTTATGAGTTGAATCAAATTTGGATATTTGTCAATTTTTTAATTCTTTCGGTTGTTCTCTATTAGATATTTATATGCATATGATTAATTATTGTATAATTTTCACATCTATTTTTAATACTAATATATATAAATTTAACCCACATCAGGGGTTTGAAAAAAAATGTATGATTAAAAAGTTAGACTTTATTTACACTGTAGAAAAGTAGAATTTAGTTTATTGTAGTTTATTCAATTAGTTGTGTATATTAATTTAGCAATAGAGTACATTGGGTTATTTAAACAACCTTAGATGTGGTTGCAATAAAAGAATGATTGTTCTTCACTAGTAAGGATAGTTGTTGGCTATTTTTTGGGATAAAATTGAAATCTTTAATAATTGATTTTGGCTAACTGTTTGTTGTCAATGTGCAAGACTGAATTTTTTTTCTCTTTATCTTGTCCAGGTACTGGAATGATTATTTCGTACAGGGCTATCGATCGTTCTTTGCAGTTGGATCTGTGGCATTGCTCCTTATTATGTGGAGATTTTTTCTAAATTTTAACATTTATATTGGATTTCGTTTACATGCTCCTTAGTATGGTATGCTTCTATTTCATTTCATTTAGTCTCCTATTTGATTTGTGAGTTAGCAAGATCTACTTCCTCTTTATTAATTAGTGATTAGTTAGATCATTTATTATTAAGTATAATTTACCTTAGTCTTGTAAGTATTGGTTTTTAACATATTTTACACAAATCCTTACTTTTTTCGTGTGAGAAAGAAGTTTGACCAGAGATGATATTTATCTAACCTGGTTATTGATACATGTATAAACGACTTATCTACTTACTTAAAATGAATGCTTTTCATAATTCAATATTTTAAAAACTAATTTTGAAATATTTTCAATTCTAAAACTAAAATTTCAAGTTTGTATTCTTTCTTTGATGTAAAGAATAAAAAATACTTCTCATTTCCTTCCTTTTCTTCTTCTTAAAGAGATATTTGAACCCATATATTGGGAAAATGAAGCCTATAAAGTATTTGAGAAATTAAGGTTTATGTTTTTTAATATTTATAATTTGACTTTAAAAAAGAGAAATTTGAAGAGCGAGAGGAAGTGAAGAAGAACGGAAGATAATGAAAAAAGAAGTGAAAGGGTCTATTTTTGCTTCTTTGTTACTTGAAATGGTATGTTGCAAGAGATGCTTTTTTTGAGACTATTTACATTGATTATAAGTTAGCTATAGTCGGTTATGAGTTAGTTAGATAATTAGATATTTAATCTCATTATTTCCAGCTGTGTATAGTTACAAGATTCAAATATGTTAGGCTAGATATTTTTCCTACTCTCTTGTATAAATAAATGATTTGTATGACTCCTTGATTCACTTCACGATAATGAGATCTCAAAAGCAGTTCCCAATTGCTCTCTCTCTCTCTTTATATTATAGAATTCTCCATTAATGGAAATCATCAAGCTTTAATTCAAGCTGAAACAAGCTGAGTTTAACATTGTATCAGAGCTATAGAAGGTCTCTCTTCATCCAAATTTCATTTTAGTCCAAATTTTTTTTTTCAATTTGCATCTCATATCGTTCGAGTTCAATTTCTCTCTCACCCTACGCATTTTTTCCTACTCAAATCTCTCTCTCTGTTTTTAGCAATTCTATTCCTATTACTTGATTTATTCTCATCATGGTTGAAACTGTTAATCAAACCACTGGTTCATTTGCTTCATTTTCCCTAACCTTCAATGTTTGGAAGTCCATTGTACATCCTTACGTCTGAGAGTGCCGGTACAGTGTTAGTTCATGTTCCACTTGATGGAGTTGGATTTCGCTCATGGAAGAGGGGTGTGTTACACTCACTCATCGTAAAGAACAAATTAGGGTTCATCAATGGGAATGTAAGAACCAGCTCAAACGCCAGTGGGATCAATGTGATGCCATGGTGACTTCCTGGATCTTGAATTCCCTCAACAAGTAAATTGTGGATAGTGTTGAATACATATTCAATTTATTGGAATTGTGGAGTGAGTTGCAGGATCGATATGATCAAACTAATGGGGTCAAGCTATATCTGATTCAAATGGAGATTAACAACCTTGGGTAGGGTAATCTGGACATTACTTCCTACTATACCAGGATGAAGAAGCTCAGGAAAGAGCTCAGCACCCTGTTTGTGAAGAGCAATTGCAGTTGTCTCTGCACTTGTGGTGCCAAGGACACCATGCATAAAGTTAAATAGGATAGGAGACTTATTCAATTTGTCATGGGCCTGAATGAAGTTTATACAATCATTCATGAAAGCATGCTCACGATGAATCCTTTTCCATATATGGGACAAGCGTTTGCTCTCCTTGTCCAGGAAGAAAAGCAACGACTTTCCTCAGGTGCGTCCTCATCATCATGTGCATTTTCACGAAACCTTGGTGGTTCATCAGATTTTCAAAACTTCCAGACCACTACATTAATAGTGGCACAAAAACAAGGCTCTTCTGTGATTATTGCAAAAGATTGGGACACATTAAAGACAAATGCTATAAGCTTTATGGTTATCCCAACAAATCAGGTCTCAATAATCAATCCCACAACAATCATGCACAGAGAAATCAACAAAACAATTCAACCCCAATTTACAGAATAGAGGGTATTAAGGAAAGGGAATTGCAGCCAATGTTCTTGGAGATCTGCATGCCTCCTGCTCAAATGAGAGAAGTCAAGTCAACACTCATAATGGACCTACATGCTTATCCAAAGAACATTATAATCATCTAGTTAGCATGTTGCAACAATTCCAAGGTGGAAACATGTAGGATGGATATGTAGCTGACTCAATCCCTACCAATGGGGCTGTCAACTTTGGAGGTATCATTGCTTGTAACTCTTGTGTAGATTTTAATAAACTATCTTATGTTTCAAAACAAAAACTGACTCATGAATCCTAGACTCAGGGGATTCACATCATATCACCTTTGACAAAAACCATCTAACCAACCTCATCACAATACCATACCTCATACTTGTTAGATCTCCTAATGGTTACAAAGTTAAGGTAACTCAAATTGGAGAGGTGAAATTGTCTCCCAAAATCACATTGACCAATGTTCTTTTTATACCTACTTTCAAGTACAATCTTATCTCCATCAGCTCTTTGGCTACACACCTTAAATGCCTTGTCTCATTTATTAACTCTCTCTGTCTACGGCAGGCCCCTTCACAGAAAAGGCCTCTGTTGATTGGTAGAGTGCATGATGGGCTGTATTTCCTCTACTTACACTATCTACAGAAGAACAATCCTATTACTCAACAAGATAGCATATTTTATTTCCCTTGTTCTCATGTATTCAATATAACAATATACAATTTCAGTGTCATTCACATTCATGTTCCCTCCATTCTAATGTAAAAGAAATTTCATCTATTGTTTCTAAGGAGAATACTCCTACTCATGATTCTTGTTTTCCTCCTAATGAAAAAGATCATGTTGTGGATGATAAAAATAATGTGTCTGCTCATACTTCCTTTGTCTCTCATAATAATAATGTAGACTTGTTATGGCATTACAAACTTGGTCATGTCCCTTTTGTAAAAATGAAAGGTTTAACCTCAATACCAGTACAGTTCTCAACCAAGCAACCTTTGTTTTGCCAAATCTGCCCCATAGCCAGACAACCCAAGCTTCCCTTCCCTGCCAGAACCACCACTTCCTCAAAATGTTTTGACCGATTACACATAAACTTATAGGGACCATATCGTATCAAGACATATAATAACTTTAACTATTTTCTTATTCGTATAGATGACCATTGTAGAGAAACATGGACACGTCTATTAAGTAGTAAAAGCAATGTTTTATGCGTAATCCAATATTTCATATCCATGGTCGAAAATTAGTTTAGTACCACAGTAAAGACCATTAGATAAGACAATGGACTAGAATTTTTCAATAATGAAGCCACCTATTTCTTTCAACCCAAAGGCATCATACTTAAAAACTTATGTCCGTATACACCACAAACAAATGGTATTGTGGAAAGGAAATATAAATACCTACTTGAAACAACTAAATCCCTACTTTTTCAATCCAAATTACCCATAAAATACTGGGGTGAATGTATTCTGACAGCTACTTACATAATTAACAAATTACCTTCACATGTCTTGCATAACAAGTGTCCAGTTGGAATATTACTCCAACAACAACCCTCATACTCTCATATGAGAAGTTTTAGTTGCTTATGCTATCCAACCACACCTAAAATTCACACGACCAAATTTGACCCTAAGGCCAAAATCATGTATTCATAGGCTATCCTCCCAACATAAAGGGGTACAAAGTTCTGAACCTAGCCACTACGAAAATTCATGTGTCTTGAGATGTAGTATTTCATGAGACAACCTTTCCCTTTTTATTAGCAAAAGATGCTACCATATTTCCTACTTCCCCTTTGTACTATTCTAACCTCCCTCATTTTTCCTCTTCATGTCTTGATCCTATATCTCTTTTTGCCATCTCCAATACCCTTCCTAATGGGCAATGTGATCAAAGGGCCAATGTGATACCTAACCAATTGGAGCCACCTAATACCTCCAGCACCATACCTACTAGCCTTTCTCATGCCTCATCAACCTCACATCTTGCAACACTTCCTATTGAACACACTAACATGTCTCCACATCTATCTGTAGTCCCACCAGTACCTAGTAAGTCAACTAGAGACTACAAACTACCATCCTATTTACAGGACTACATTCATCATTTCCCTAAGTCCATTTCACTTTATCTTTGTGCATCCTTCCCCTAAAACAATCATATTACCCCTGAAGATTTGTTTCCATTTAGTCCGGCTTTTATGATGAACATTTCTCGTGATTGTGAACCATCATCTTATGAAAAAGCAATTATCAATCCTACATGGAAAATTGCTATGACAGAAGAATTTCATGCATCACATGAGAACCATACCTGGGATTTGGTTCCTTGCCACCTGATAAGAAATTCATTGGTTGTAACTAGGTGTATAAAATCAAACATAAGGTAGAAGGGACTATTGAGAGGTTAGAGGGAATGTTAATTGTGAAAGGAAACACACGACATGTTGGAGTTGACTATAATGAAACTTTTTCCCCAATTGTTAAAATGACAATTGTTAGAGCCTTACTTGCTACTGCAGCTAAGAAATGTTGGGATATTTTTCAGTTAGATATGAACAATGCATTCCTTCATGAGAAATTGCATGAAGAGGTTTATATGGATGTACCATAGGGATTAGACACTGGTAGAAGTGGACTTGTATGCAAGTTAAATAAGTCCTTAATGGACTCAAACAGCCCAGCGGACAATGATATGCAAGATTAACTGGTGCACTCAACTCTAGAGGTTAAGCACATTCCATGAATAATTATTCTCTATTACACATAAGTTAGGATCTTCTATTGTTTTTGTAGCAATTTATGTGGATGATGTTTTACTCACTGGTACAGACCTAGTTGAAATCACTGCCTTGACGTCTTTCCTACACGACACCTTCAAGATAAAGGATTTGGGGAAACTACACTATTTCCTTGGTTTAGAGGTTTTGTATAAACAGGATGGCATTCTTATCTCTCAAAGGAAATTTTCCCTTGACCTACTCAAAGAATATAATTATAGCCAGTTCATAACATTCTCCTTACCTCTTGATCCGCTGATCAAGCTTCGAGCTGATGAAGGTTCACTATTCTCAGATCCTGCCTATTACAGGAAGCTCATCCGTAAATTAAATTTCCTCATAAATACTAGACTTGATATTGTCTATGGAGTTCAATACCTAAGTCAATTCATGCATGTATCGAGAACCCCATCTACAAGCAGCATTTCACATATTAAGATATTTAAAATAGGATCCCACCTTGGGAATGTTCATGTCCAACTCAGATGACTACTCTATTAAGTTGGCAACAGTCTTGTAAGCTGGAAATCCAAGAAGCAAGAAACTATCTCTCTATTTTCAGCTGAGGCGGAGCATAGGTCCCTTAGAAAGGTAGTTGGTGAATTGTTTTGGTTGCACATATTATTTGATGAACTTACACTCATTACCGGTCCTTTCCACGTATTTTTTTTATAGTCAATCTACTTTACACATTGCCAGAAATCTCGTCTTCCATGAGAATACAAAGCATATCGAGATAGACTGTCACTTTAATAGAACTAAACTTCAAGAAGGACTAATCACCCTACACCATGTTGGCACTGACATCCTCACCAAAGCACTCACTGGGGTTAAACATTGCACTGTTCTATCCAAGTTAGCTGTGATTGCATCACCTCTAACTCGAGGGGGGGGAGTGTTGACACTATTCACATTGCTTACAAGTTAGCTATAGTCGATTATGAGTTAGTTAGATAATTAGATATTTTATCTCATTATTTCCAGTTGTGTATAGTTGCAGGATTCAAGTTAGTTAGGCTAGATATTTTTCCTTCTCTCTTGTATAAAGAGAAGATATGTATGACTCCTTGATTCACTTCATGATAATGAGATCTGAAAAATTGTTTCCAATTTCTCTCTCGCTATATTGAAGAATTCTCCATTAATGGAGTTCATCAAGCTTTAATCTAAGCTAAGTTTAACAACTTTTTTGTATTTGTTAATATCATTAATTATGTTCTCAGTTTAGAAGTAATGTTTCATTTCCTTTAATATTACTTTTTCTTGACTGATTTGAAAGCTAAAAGAACAAGAAGTTGTCCCCTTGTTATTATATTTAGCACTTGATTGACATTAACATGTAATTAGACTTCTGGACAGATTTGTGGTACTAGCATAAAAAATTCCACATGACATAACTTGCAACATTATGAGAGCATACTGAGTCTCTTGGCTAGTTAGTTTTACTTAATTTCCTCTACCTTTTTCTTGGTTATCATTTATACCTTTGATTCTACTACTATAGATATGAATATGTAGAATTTTTAGTTGTGTGAAAGTATTTTGTATTTGTGCTTTATTTATCTTTTCATATTAGTGTATTTCTATTGAATTTTGCTAGAAGGTATTTATATTTGGGCCGGAACTGCAGATCTTGATTACATACACTAGCTATGTAAATGCGGAAATGAGTGCGAGTATACGTGATGATACATTATTCACCGGCCGGAGCACCGAGGTAAATGCCATGCTACAATTTGTGATAAGGTATGCACACTAACTAATGAAAATGCCTTTTCATTCATCATTACAAGTACAATTGTTTTAATGATATATCTTTCTCTGATGCCAGATAGTGTGCACTTTTGTATACAAAAGTCATATTTCGACCTTCACACAAAACCTTTCGTCCAATATAACAGTTTGGTGAGGCTATAAACAATTTCATTAAGGGTAAAATGAGTATTTTAAAATTAAATTATTACTAAATAGAGAATTATATCATTGTTTTTTGTATTGATTAAAAATGAAAGTGAGTTATATAAATAAGGACAAAGAGAGTATTAAAAATAGAGAATATGCAATAACCACGTACAGGTTCCGTGGGAACTATTTAGAATATATATATATAAAATTTGACCTGATATGAAATGTTAAAAATAAAATTAACTTTTAATTTTATGATCTTAAATTAAAAATGTGTGCATCGTTTATATCTAGTGATTTTAAATATACTATATAGAGTGTTGAAATTAAAAAAAAAACTTACTAAGTAGATAGAGACACTTTTTCTTAGGACAAATCAAAAAAGAGAAGTTACACACTTGAATTAGGACGGAGAAAGCAGTAGGTGGTTTGCCATAGATTCCAAATATTTTTATTGGAAATTTATTAAGATAGATTTGAAGATGAGGTTATATTTGGTTATATTTTTTCTAAAAAAGTATTTAGTGTAATTTTCATGCTTGAGTACATATTTTAATGTAACTTTGAAAGTGAAATAATCAATTAGGGAACAGGTAAATTATAAAAAAATTCCACAAATTTGTAATACAACTTCAAGTTAAATTTCACTCATAGTTAATAAGGAAAGATAATCCCAGGATGTGTTCTCTTTACTCTTTCTGATTTTGCAATCTTTTAGATCTTCCATATCTTGTTTGTATCCCTTATTTCATGTAATCTTCTGATTCTTTTTATTTAGTTTCCTTTGTATTGTAGCAATCTCTTCTCCTCCTTATGTATTTAAAGATGGTTAATGTAATATACAAAAATATAGTTTTCTGCAAAATCCTTCTCTCTTCATAGTATCAGAGCAGCTCGCGCTCTAATGAGTTTCCGATCTTGTTCTCTATTTTTTTTGCCGACCATGCCTAACAACTTGAACAACAATTCTTCGGTTGTGCAAACTCCAGTCAATCCTACCACCAGTAACCAAAACTCAGATATCTCCCCCTCTCAAACAATCATGAATCCATTAAATCAAGGAAGTCAACTTGTTTCCATCAATCAGCCCACCCAACTGCCTATATGGCTTGCTAGCAGCACCAACTATGTCACCTAGAAGGCTCAATTCGATGCTCTTTGCCTTGGCTATGATCTGACTTCCTACATTAATGGTACATTTCCTTGCCCATCTCCAACTGATCCAAACTATCAACCATGGAGGCGACAAGATGTCCTTCTTCGTCATGCTCTTATGACATCTGTTGATCCTACCATAGCCCATCTGATTGCCTCTGCATCTTCTGCGCACATCACTTGGATGAAATTAGCGCAACAATATGCCAACAAAAGTCAAACTCGTATTTACAGTCTTCGTGATTCTCTCAGCCGCCTTATGAAGGGAACCAAGTCCATAGCTCAATATCTCAATGAGATTTGAGCCATCTCAGAAGAACTTGCCATTGCTGGCTTTCCCATTAACATTGATGAACTTGTCATCAAAGTGCTCAGCGGCCTTGGACCAGAATATGATGCCATTAGCTCTACCATTTGTGCTCGTGAAAACCCCATCACTTATGAAGAGCTTTTTGAAAACCTCAGCAGCCGCGAATTTTTCCTTCTTCACACACCCAAGCCTGAGATGCCACCTCTTATTGGTCCTCTAACTGCATAGTTTAATCAGCGTTCGACACAAGTTGATCGACAACACCAGAACAACAATCAAACCAACCAATCTGGTGGTAACTGGTCAGGCCATCAAACTAACCCCAATTCGGGCAGAAACAACAATCAGCAAAATTCCAATAATAATTGGCGCTCTCGAAACTCCAACAATAGAGCTCGAGTTCAGTGTCAACTGTGTGACAAATATGGGCATATTGCTCGTGTTTGCTGCTCTCGAAGTCACAATATGAATGAGCCACAAGCTAATTTTCCATCGACTACTGGATCAACCAATCCATATTGGGTCATGGATACTGGTGCATCACACCACATTACCTCACATACTCAGAATCTGCAGTCTTACTCTGAGTACACAGGGACGGATGATGTTATAGTTGGTGATGGTAACGGTATTAAAATAACTCACACAGACCATACTACTCTCCCCACTTCCTCTCGTACTTTTTTTCTAAAAGATGTTTTATGCGCTCCAACTATTCATCGCAATCTTATTTCTGTTCCTCTGTTTTGTGAGCAAAATAAAACTTCTATTGAATTTTTCCCTACTTTTTTAGTTGTGAAGGATTTGAGAACGCGAGCACGTTTGGCTCAAGGCCCGAATAGGATGCGTATTTATGAGTGGACTGGCTCTTCTCCAACTCCAGCTACCTACATCACCACTGCTGCAAATCTCTCATCTCGTACACTTTGGCATCGTCGTCTTGGTCACCCACATCATAAAGTTCTTAATTCCATTGTTTTTAGATATAAGTTAGTTGTTTCTTCCTCCTCTCAAGAGAGCTGTAATTCTTGTCTTTGCAATAAAAGTCATCGTTTACCTTTTTCTACATCCACCTTAATCGGGTCTCGTCCATTAGAACTTTTATATACTGATGTATGGGGACCGTCTCCCATTCCTTCTCACAATGGTACTCGCTTTTATGTCATATTTGTTGACCATTTTACAAAATATATATGGCTTTTCCCACTCAAGCACAAATCTGATGTAACTTCCATATTCCTTAATTTCAAACTCTTGGTCGAAAGGTATTTTAACTCAAAAATTCTCACTATATATTCAGATGGTGGTGGTGAGTACGAAGGCTTAACTAAGACGCTGGCTAACATGGGCATCCAACATCTGTTTTCACCCCCTTATACACCCTAGCAAGTTGGTACTACTGAACGTCGCCATTGACATATAATGGAGACAACTTTAACTTTACTACATCAAGCCTTTATGCCTCTTCAATACTAGTCTTATGCTTGTCAAACTATCGTGTGCCTCATCAACCGTATGCCCACACCTATCCTTCAAGGAAAGTCTCCATTTGAAGCCTTTTTTCATGTCAACCCCAATTATTCTTCTTTTCGTACCTTTGGTTTCTTATGTTATCCCTAGTTAAAACCCTATAATAACCATAAACTGAAACCAAAATCTCGCCCTTGTGTATTTCTTGGTTACTCTGTCACCCACCATTGTTACCAATGCCTTGATCCATCTACTTCCAAAATATTTCTCTCTCGTGATGTAATATTCCAGGAAAAGAGTTTTCCTTTTGAATCTATTCCTCTTAGGCTACCTCAGGTTACACCACAAGGAACACATTCATGTCTTGATAACTCAACCACCAACCACCCATGTCGTCCTGAAACCATATCTCATCCCGTGTCTCTAACAGATATTCCATTAGTGCCTATGTCATCTCATGTTTTACCGACGGAGAACACGCCACCATCATCTTCTTCATCCCCATTGCAAACGCATTCACATTCCACATCTCCTTCTGGTACCCACAATGAAGAGACTAGCCCCTCATCCTCTGCGACTGTTCCTGCCTTGAGTGAAGATGTTTTTGCCTCCCCTTTGAACCAAGTAAGCTCTACTCCCTCTCAACCACCTACTTGTGTTGCTACCCGCTCTCAGCATAATATTTTTAAGCCTAAAAATCCTACGGACTACTCTGCTTTGGTTGTTTCTACTGACACAGCAGTGGTTCCCCGAACTTACAAATAGGCAGTTCAACATGCTCCTTAGCGTGATGCAATGTGTGAGGAGATTGTTGCTCTTGTTAAAAACAATACTTGGATTTTAGTTCCTAAATCTCAAGCACAGAATATAATTGGTTGCAAGTGGGTTTTTCGAATGAAACACAAACAAGATGGCTCAATAGATAGATACAAAAGAAGATTGGTAGCCAAGGGTTTACATCAATGGCTAGGTGTTGACTTTACTTCTACTTTCAGCCGAGTGGTCAAGCCAACTACAATTCGTCTCCTACTGACATTTGTTGAATACTTTAACCGGCCTCTCTATCAACTCGATGTAAATAATGTTTTCCTTCAAGGAACTAGTTGAAGAAGTTTATATGGATCAACCACCTAGGTTCACTAATAAAAGCTATCTTGATCATGTGTGCAAAATTCACAAAGCAATTTATGGACTCCGTCAAGCTCCTCGTGCATGGTATACAGAGTTCAAGAACTTTATTGCTTCTATTGGTTTTGTATGCTCACAATCAAATCCTTCTCTATTCATTCTACGTGGCACATACTCTATTGTATTTCTTCTCCTATATGTGGATGATATCATACTCACAGGATCTTCAAAGTCCAAGCTTTACCATGTTAATGATGCATTGGCTCGTCATTTTTCTCTCAAGGACTTATCTCATTTGACATACTTCCTCGGTGTTGAAGTTTGTCGCCAATCCACCAGTCTGGATCTCTCTCAAAAGAAGTATATTACCGATCTTCTCCAGCGCTTCAACATGATGGAGGCCAAGGGAGTCCGTACTCCTCTTGCTTCCTCAGCCATTTTAAAACTAGATGATGGATCTCCGCCTACTGATTGTAAAATCTATAGGCAGCTCATTGGCTCTCTTCAATATCTATCTATCACAAGGCCTGACATTTCCTTTGCTGTCAATCGCTTATCTTAATTCATGCACAAACCCTTCTATCAACATTTGCAAGCTGCAAAAAGGGTCTTGCGGTATCTAAAAGGCACCATTCACATATGTTTACTCATTCGACCAGTTGCACCTTTAAACCTAATCACTTATTCAGATTCTGATTGGGGTGGCAATCCTGATGAGCGATGCTCTACTGGTGCATATGTTGTCTTACATGGCAGCTCTCCTATCAGTTGGTCGTCTAAGAAGAAACGTACAGTAGCTCGCTCCTCCACTGAAGCTGAGTACAAAGTCATTGCCAATGCTACTGCTGAAACAATTTGGATTGTCAATCTTCCCAAAGAGCTTCGCTTCTCCATTCCAAACATTCCAACCATTTTTTGTGATAACCTTGGTGCCACTTTCCTCTACCAAAGTCCAGCTTTCCACACACATATGAAGCATCTTAACTTGGATTATAACTTTGTTCGGGAACTGGTTCAAGATAAGTCTCTTACTGTTCATCATGTTTCATCCTCTTTGCAGCTAGTTGACTCTCTTACGAAGATTATACATGCTGCTAGTTTCCTCTCTCATCGATCCAAGATAGGTGTTGTTGAACCACCACCTATCTTGCAGGGGCATAATAAGGAAAGACAATCCCAGGATGTGTTCTCTTTACTCTTTCTGATTTTGCAATCTTTTAGATCTTTCATATCTTGTTTGTATCCCTTATTTCATGTAATCTTCTGATTCTTTTTATTTAGTTTCCTTTGTATTGTTGCAATCTCTTCTCCTCCTTATGTATTTAAAGATTGTTAATGTAATATATAAAAATATAGCTTTCTGCAAAATCCTTCTCTCTTTAAAAGTGAGTTAGGAAATAACCAATAGAAAGGTGTTCCAAAACTTCCACTCGCGAGCACCAACTCAGTATCTTTCCCTGCTTTTCCAGTTCGTCTTTGCAACTCAACTTTTCCTCCATCTTTTTCTCCGATTTTGCTTTCCCTTATCACCCACAAAAATGGTCTCCCACATTTCAACAACCCTTGACCAATCTACTCCATCAACTGACTTGATATCTCATAGTAACTACCAAATGCAATGTAAGTAACTAACCCATTAGTCATTAAATCCAATCAATCCATATAATGTTTGAACTAATCTTTTATCATATCATCTCCAAAAGAATTATCATCAAGTAGAATTGAAGGCCTAATTTCCACCAAAGTCACATTCTTTAAAATTCTCAAAGCATCAAATTCCAAGTCATTAAAAGTTCTCACAATAATTCATGGATTTTCTTCATTATTCAATATCTTAGTTTGCCTCTTCATAGACTCAACTGGTCAGTTGTTACTCTCCACATCATCAAATACAAAAGAATAAAATCAATTAGACTAAGTGGTGGATATCTTTATAACTCTGTTATTTTATTCTTAGAATCACAATTCTTGAAATAATTAGAATAATCAAAAAATTTATAATAATAAATATAAAAAAAATAATGGTTGGTTGGATCGAAAACAGTGTAGATGGGATATTAAACTTTTTTGCCCACTTAAACAACTCAATCCACAATAGTAGTGTAGATGACATGTGAAAAGAGAGAATTATTTTTTGCATTTTCAATTTAATCCAATCAAATGCAAAAAATAGTTCCCCTTTTTATATGTTATCTACACTATTATTTTGGATTGGGCTTGTCTAGTGGAGAAAAAAAATTAATATCTCATCTACACTATTTTGAATCCAACCAGCCATAGTTTTTTATATTTATTATTTTAGATTTTCTAATTATTTCAAGAATTGTGATTCTGGATAAAATAATAGAGTTACAAAGATTTCCAGTTCTAAGTCTTATTGATTTTCCTTCTTTTATATTTGATGATGTGAAGGGTAACAATTGGGCAGTTTAGTCTAAAAGTGGCAAATTGAGATACTAAATAGTGAAGAAATCCAAAAATTCTTGTGAACACTTTCGATGATTTGAAATTTGATACTTTGAGGATTTTAAAGAATGTGACTATTGTGATTGTGACTTCAATTTCTTCAAATTTGATTGATGATAATTCTTTTGGAGCTGATATTATAGAGATTAGTTCAAAAAATAATAGGGATTGATTGAATTTAATGACTAGTAGATTAGTTATTTACATAGCATTTGTAGTTACTCTGAGATATCAAGTCAATTGATGAAAGAGATTGGTCAAGGGTTGTTGAAATGTGGGAGGCCATTTTTGTTGGTGATAAGGGAAGGGTAAAATGATGAAAAGCCGAAGGAAAAGTTGAGTTGCAAACAAGAACTGCAAAAGGAGGGGACAATATTGAGCTGGTGCTCACTCATGCAAGTTTCTTAAACACCGTTCTATTGATTATTTTCTGACTCACAGTTTGTGGAATTTGACTCTAGAGGGCATAGCTTCTAGGGTACCCGTTGTGGCGTGTCAGATCTAGAATGATCAAGTTTGTAATACAATGCTCGTTCAAGGTGTTTGGAAGAATGGTGTCAGAGTAAATGCCAGTGAATGTGGTATCGTAGAAAGAGAAGAGTTCGAGAGGTGTATAGAGATCACAACGGGATACGGTGAGGAATGGGAAGAATTGATAAAGAATGTCAAGAAATGGAGGGATTTGGCTAAGAAAACTTTGAAGGAAAATAGTTCATTAGATGTGAATCTCAAGGATTTTTCTAAGGAGCTTTTACTTGGTTGTAATGAGTACTAAATCACTCAATATATCATCTCAATAAATAGCTAGTACTCCCTCTGTCCCAATTTATGTGACTTACTTTCCTTTTTAGTCAGTCCCAAAAAGAATGACACATTTCTATATTAAGTAAAAATTTAACTGTAAAATGTCTATTTTATCCTTAATGAAATGATTTACATCCACACAAATTTCTATCATTCATTTTGGACCACAAATTTTAAAAGTCTTCCTTTCTTTCTTAAACTCCGTGCTGAGTCAAACTACCTCACATAAAATGAGACGGAGAGAGTAATAAATTGTAGTTTTCATAAAGATTGTTCTCTAATTCTGAAAAAGTAATGAATTCTTTTGAACTATTCAAAATGAGATAATCTTATTAGTTTATTTTCTTCTTTAGTACACACATTTACCGTTAATGAGATTTTCAAAAATTACTCACTGGTAATTAGGAATAGTAATAAGAAAGGGCAAGGAACATGATTGTGTGGGCGAAAGTAAAGTTGTATGGTCTATTATTTATAATATTTTATTTTTGTTGTTTAAGGCTCAACTCACCCACCCATTTGTTTCAATGGCTATTGCTCTCAAGATGATGATTTTTGTGAATATGCAATAGGCACTCTGCCTTTGCTGGAAAATTCTCTCAATTTGTGTTATGCAAAGACCGCTTTTTCTTTGTTTGGCTTGAACCTTTTATAGAATTTGTTTTGCCTTTATCAACTTCTACAAGGAAAGGAATTTGTTTCCCCGAAAAACTAATCATTTTCCTTATTGAACTTGTCTGCATCTTTCCTTTACTGCCTAGGACTTGTTTATATTTACTTCTTTCCTTCTACAACTTGAATTGCTACTTCTTTATTTCTTTCCTTCTTTATTTCTTTCCTTTGTTTCAGATATTTCTTTAAAAAAAAAAATCGCTCCTTTATTTCTGCACTTTAATATTTTTCTTCTTTGCCACAATCTCTCATATTTATACAGGTTGTCCGCATTCACGTCTAGAAATCCGATTCACCTAATAGAGTACACATAAGACAACAAGTAGTGAACCGTGTTCACTTTATCAATCATCAAAACTACTTTATATGTTCTCCTACTTCTCAATATTTATTATTAAGTATAATTTATCTTAGTCTTGCAAGTGTCGATTTTTAACACATTGCAAAATCTTACTTTTTCGTGTGAGAAATAAGTTTGACTAGAGATGATATTTATCTAACCTGGTTAATGATACATAAATTTACGACTTATCCACTTGCATAAATGAATGCTTATCAGTATTCAATATTTTACAAATACTAATTTTAAAATATTCTCAATTATACAACTAAAATTTTAGGTGTGCATTCTCTCTTTAATCTAATAAATTAAAATTAATTTTCATTTCATTCCTTTTCTTCTTCTTAAAGAGATTTTTGAACCAATATATTGGGAAAATGTAGCCTATAAAGTAATTGGAAAATTAAGGTTTATTTTGTAAATTTTGTGATTTGAATTAGGGGTGGGCGTTCAGTTATTCGGTTCGATTTTATCAAACTTTGGTTTGGTTTTCGATTTTAGAAAAGTGTGCACCGTATATTAAACCAAACTAATTCGGTTCGGTTCGGTTTTTTCTACTTCGGTTCGATTTAGTTCGGTGTTTTTAAATCGGTTTTTCGGTGTGAATGAAAAATAAAATAAGGATAAAGTATACGATACTTAGAAATTTAAAATTATGTTAAGGAATGATGCGTATTACCGTGGAACACTTATTGTGCTAACTAAAAGACTATATTTGTCTTTATCAAGAACATTGTGCCTCCAACAATTTATCGAGAAAACAAGTATGAAGATGGTTCCTTTACATAATGTACATTGGTAGAAATATGTTTGAGTTTCTCTTGGAAATTAATATTTCAAGTTAACTATTGAATTGTACATTTGGTGTTACTTTGATTTGTTCATGAATGATTTAATTGTTGATTGAATTTTTAATTTTTAGTTAAGAGAATGCACATATATATATTTTTTTAATTTTTAATATTTTTAAATAAAAGTTTGATTTTTGGTGCACCGAAATTTTGAGACCCTTACACTGAACACAGAACCGAAGAACCGAAATTCAGAAAAAATAACACCGACACCGAACCAAAAAACCAAAGAACCAAATTAGTTCGATTTGATTCGATTTTTCGGTTTTCCGGTATTTATGCCCACCCTTAATTTGAATTTGTAGAAGAGAAATTTGAAGAGTGAGAGGAAGTGAAGAAGAACCAAAGAGAATGAAAAAAGAAGTGAAAGGGTGTATTTTTACTTCTTTGTCACTTGAAGTGGTCTATTGCAAGAGATATTTTTTTTATTTTTTAATATCATTAATTATGTTCTCTTTTTAGAAGTTAATGATTTTTTTTGCTTTGATATTGATTTTTGTAGACTGATTTTAAAGTTAAAAGAACAAGAAGTTGTCCATGTGCTATCATATTTAGTACTTGGTTGACATTAACATGTAATTAGACTTATGGACCAATTTGTGGTACTAGTATAAAAAAAATTGTATGACCTGACTATTCAAAGTCTCTTGGCTAGTACGTTTTACTTAATTTCCTCTTTAACTTTTTCTAGACTTCAATAGATATGAATAAGTAGAATTTATAGTTGTGTGTGAAATTATTTTGTATTTGTGCTAAGTAGATAGAGACAAATAGATATGAATAAACAGCAAAAATAGAATCAAAGGTATAAATGATCACCAAGAAAAAGTAGAATCATAGAAATAAAAATTCATCTATTGAGAGATGTAGTACTCATTACGACCAAGTAAATGCTCAATAGAAAAATCCTTGAGATTCACATTTGATGAACCATTTCCTTCATAGCTTCCTTAGCCAAATCCCTCCATTTCTTGGCATTTTTTCTCAATACTTCCCCTTTATCATCGGCTCCTGACACGATCTCTATACACTTCTCAAACTCATCTCTTTACATTACCCCCTTCACCGTCATTCACTCTAATTCCATTCTTCCAAATATCTTGAACGAGCTTTGCATTAAAAACTGGATCATTCTAGATCGGATACACCACGACAAGCACCCCAAAGCTATGCTCTCCAAAGTCGAATTTCACCCATAGTGAGTTAGGAAATAACCAACAAAAGAGTGTTTCAAAACTTTCACACGTGAGCACCAACTTACTATCTTCCCCTGTTTTTCCGGTTCCTCTTTGTAACTCAACTTTTCCTTCATCTTTTCTCTGTTTTGCCCTTCCCTTATCACCCACAAAAATAGCCTCCTACATTTCAACAACTATTGACCAACCTCCTCCCTCAATTGACTTGATATCTTAGAGCAACTATCAAATACAATGTAAGTAACTAATCCATTCAATTTAGTAAATCTATAATAATAAATATCAAAAACTATGGCTGGATGGATCCAAAATAGCATAATGGGATATAAATTGTTTGGTCAATGAACCAACCCTATCCATAATAACAGTGTAGATCACATGTGAAAAGGAAGAACTATTTTTTGCATTTGATTGGATTAAATTGAAAATAAATTTTGAGTCATGAGATTCTATAGAATAATGAATAATCCCTTCTTATAACATTATTCTCAGGTCAATGCCAGATTAATCCATCTCTTCAATTCTTCAAACAATTAATCAAATTAGGCATTGAAGAGATGGATTAATTTCTTGTAAAATTGAAGTGATGGATTAATTTGGCCTTGACCTGGGAATAGTGCTATAAGAAGGGATTTTTCATTCTTCTATAAGGTCTCATGGGTCAAAATTTAGTTTCAATTTAATACAATCAAATACAAAAAATAGTCCCCCTTTTCACATATTATCTACACTATTATTATTGATTGATCTGGTTTCATGGCCCAAAAATTTAATAGCCCATCTACAGTATTTTGGATCCAACCAGCCATAGTTTTTTATATTTATTATAATTCTAGATTTACTGATTATTCTGATTATTTCAAGAATTGTAGTTCTAAGAATAAAATTATAGAGTTACCAAGACTGTCACCACTAAGTTCTATTGATTTTCCTTCTTTTGTGTTTGATGATGTGGAGAGTAACAATTGGGCAGTTGAGTCTAGAACAGGCAAATTGAGATATTAAATTTTGAAGAAAATTCAAGAATTCTTGTGAACACTCGATGATTTGGAATTTGATCTTTGAGGATTTTAAAGAATGTGACTATTGTGGGAATTGGGTCTTCAATTCCTTCAATTTTTCTTGAAGCTAATTCTTTTGGAGTCAATATGATAGATATTAGTTCAAAACATAATATGGATTTATTAGATTTAATGATTAATTAATTAGTTATTTACATAGCATTTGATAGTTACTCTGAAATATCAAGTTAATTGATGGAGAAATTTTTTCAGGGGTTGTTGAAATGTGGGAGGACATTTTTGTGGGTGACAAGGGAAGGAAGAACTGATGAAAATCCAAATAAAAGTTGAGTTTCAAAGATGAACCGTAAAACCAAGAAAATAGTGAGTTGGTGCTTGTACATGGAAGTTCTGAAACACCCTTCTCTTGATTATTTTCTGACTCATTGTTTGTGGAATTTGACTTTGGAGAGCATAGCTTTTGGGGTGCCCGTTATGGTGTGTCCTATCTAGAATGACCAAGTCTATAATGCAATGCTCGTTCAAGGTGTTTGGAAGAACGGATTCAAAGTGAATGTTGGTGAAGGTGGTATGGCGGAAAGAAATTAAATGAGTTTGAGAGGTATAGAAATCACGGTGGAATGTGGTGAGGAAGGGGAAAATTGAGAAAGAATGCCAAGAAATGGAAGGATTTGTCTAAGAAAGCTATGAAGGAAAATGGTTCATCAAATGTGAATCTCAAGGCTTTGTTAATGAGATTTTACTTGATCGTAATGAGTACTAAATCACTCAATAAATTATTTCAATAAAATAGCTAGTAATCAATTGTAGTTTTCATAGAGATTGTTCTCTTTATGTAAAAGTAGTGAATTTCTTTTGAGCTATTCATAATGAGCTAATCTTATTAGTCTTTTTTATTCTTTAGTACATACATTTACTGTTAATAAGATGCTCAAAAATTACTCACTGGTAATTAGGAATGGTAAAATAAGGTAGGGCAAGGAACATGATTGTGTGTGCGAAAGTAAAGTTGTATGATCTATTATTTATAATATTCTTTTTTTTGTTGTTTAAGGCTTAGCTCCCCAACCCTATTTGTTATACCTACTAGAACACTTTTGAATTTGGCATGAATTATCAATTTCACCATCGAACTATTGACAATCTTTAAAACACCCTTCTACTTGACTAACTGAACTTAAATACACTCCTCTCATGTCATATAGAGAAATACATATACATAGAATTTTCTATTGATATGACATATACATTGGTATATTACATGACATAAGAGGAGTGTTTTAAAACATAGTTAGTCAAGTAGAGGGATGTTTTTAATGCTATCAATAGTTCGGGGATGAAACTAATAATTCTCGCGAAGTTCAAGGATGAAACTAAAAACCCCGTCTTTATTTTATTTTCAAAATATTATCTATAACTTGTTATTTTCTTATTTGATGAAATAAAATACTCACTTTCGTTACATATTTGTAATGAGTTGATTCGTCGTTATTCATAAGGAACCTCATGCGTAAACCCAAAATTCTTGAAAATGCATTGCCAATTAAAAAATTGGGGTAGGCGACAATTTGGTAAAATTTGAATTGATTTAGGCTGATGTTAGTCGCCATAGAGGGAATCAGCCACTGTAGCGCCTTCATACTAGCAGGATGACAAGAATTAGACCCTAGTAATGTTACACCTCGAAAATTTCTAAGTTAAGACTCAAACCATTCTTGAATTGCGTATAAAGTTGTACAGAGTGATTCTTATGTATTATTAGATTATAAGGTCAATTCATTAGTATGAGAATGATTTTGGATATTAATTAAGGTCACTGGAATCCCCTAGCACAAAGTTTAGTTGAAAGCTTCCTTACCAATTAAGTTTTGACCTAAGTCCTACTTAGGTCAACTTCAAACAATCATATCTTTCACCACATAAAGAATTAGGTGTCCCATTACCTCTCAACTTAAAGGTCTTTGAGTCCTCTTTCCCACATTACCGAGTTTGCTTCATTTCAAGTTCGGAGTAAAAATATATGCTCGTTTAGTGAAGCCTCTATTTTTAAGGCACCTCAACCGTTTTTAAAGGAGTAATTTGGTCTTCTCCCATCCCTTCTAAGCCTAAGACACTTTTTTCTTCACCTAATTAAGGTTCTAATCAGTGTTAAAATATTTTTCACATTCTTTAACACTTAGAAGAATTAGAACAAGGCTCCAAAAGGATAAAAAGCTAGAGTTCAAGAGTTGTTGAAGTTTCCATCAATTTTCGCCAAGAACCTTTGTTCTTTCCAGGTATGTAAATCTATCACAGTGTTGTACTAGTTCGTCCTCACATCCTACATCTCAATTCAGGTTGAAATTGTCACATCAAAAGGATTCATTCGTAGTTCTTGATATTGAATTTGATTCTTTAACAGTTGAGGTTTTGATTCTTTGTTTTGTGAATCTTATAGTGTTGTTCATGCTTAGTATCACATGAACCCTATTGATTTAGTAAAGTTATGTTTCAAAAGGAATTGTATGAAAGTTCTCATGTATTGGTTTTGGGTTTGAGAAACAAAAGTTTAGGAACAATTTCCCAATTCTAAACTAATTTGGGGTCCTAGTTTTAACTTGAAAATTCGGCGGGGGTGCTGGGGAGGGGCCTGGGAGGCGCACCAGTAGTGCGCCCAGACCCAGTAGTTCAAGCCCTGGGTGGTGTATCAGCAGTGCGCCTTCAGTTTGCTTCCTAAGTCTAGGGTCCGGCACCCCTCACTAGCAGTGCGCTAGGGGTCGCCTAGGCCGATTTCTTCTTTGTTTCATCCGGACGTGTTCCTTTAAGTTGTGGCCACGTTCCCCCTCTCTGTATTAGCTCATATAGGCTCCATTTACCTTTGAAATTTTCTGCATAATCTAATCACTTGTCTTAGTGCACATTCAAAACTAAAGTGCGCTTAAGAGAAAAGTTGAAAAGCATTATTTTGAAAAAGAGTTTAAAGGAACATAAATGGTTCCAAAAGCATTATTTTCACATTGAGAAAAGAACTAAGATTCATGATTAGTCTGACAAATGAGTATGTCATCAATGTTTAAGCAGTATGACATCTAGATATGCCATTAATGTTTATGCAGTATGACTACCCGATCATCAATGATCAGATCACAATATGATTTCAGATATAATTTTCATGATTACAACCTAAATACTGGTTATTTCAAGAGTTTAAGGGAACTTTAATGGTCCCTAATGTATCATATACATTTTAAATGCATATTTTGGGAAGAGTCTTTTAAATAAAGAATCAAATGCTTTCATATGCATTATTTGACAGTTGAGAACAAAAAGAGTATGATTGACGTTTCTGAAAAGTAATAGTCCCTTTCTTTGTAAAGGGTGATCGAGCAAAGTGAAAAGTAAAGTAAAGTAATAGTCTCTTTCTTTGTAAACGGTGATTGAGCATAACTGATATTGATTATTTTTGGAGTAGTATCGGACACCGAATTGGTAAGAGTCTATTATAACTCAAAAGTCTCAATAAACTACGTTGCCAGCGTAGGATAAGATACAACTGAATCTTTGTGTGACTCCTCACTACCTCTGAGAAGGCCTATTAGATGGACCCATAGTTACAATATCATCCTCTGCCCCGACAAAGTATAGGATGGCTCTTCCAATGTGGTTGAAATATTGTATCATTGCTAGGCTTATAGTAATGGTTGTCGGTTAGAGAAACTCCCCACAAAGTAAAGTATATTATTTTCGTATTATTTTTATTGCATATCTCATGGTAAAGCTTAAATGGTTTTCACTTCATGTTCATATATTGATTCAATTGAGTTGCTTTCAGTCATTCACTTCAGTTATTTGTTTATTCAGACATATTACATACTCGTACATTCAATGTATTAATGTCATTCGACCTATATCTTATTGTGATGCAGATACAGGTGTTCGGGATCATCAACAAGATTTTCGTTGAGATCACTTTGCACTTCAGATAGCTTGGGTGAGCCTCCTTGGATTTCGGGGGACTTCACATTTATGTTCTCGGTTGTCTTGAGGTGTCGTAGGTCTTGTCCCGACATCCATCTTGAGTAATAGAGGCTTCATAGATAGTTAGAGTTGATGAATCTCTCAGTATGTTCCTTTCTGTTTTGAGATCTTGAAACCTATTACTTATACTTTATTAAGTATTTTCATAAATTTAGTTGAGTTGATATTAATTATGCATTATTGAAATTTCTTATTTGCTTGAGTAAGTCTTCTACTAAGTAGCTAGCCAGGCCAAGTATAATGATTCTCAAGTGCCAACCACGGCCAAAGTGTAGGCTCAGGGCATGACAAGTAATACATTATCTTTTATTTATTTTTCTCACTTTCTAGGGAGAGAATAGACTGGATTGTTCTAAAAACTTTTCTAAGACAATCATAGCATAGGATAAATGGAGGGAAGATATTACAGCACAAAGGAGGTAAAAACTCAACGATTTTTGGTATGCGTTCATCACGACTTGCTCACACGGAGCCAAAATTTTAGGGTCAAGTTCATCCGGAGTTTCTTAGCACACGGGTAGGTTAGGCCTTCTTAACTCTGTAGTTTAGACTTGTTTTCATTGCTTGATATTTTGTAGATTGACGGGAGAGTGCATGCGGGCATGGAGTTCGGGTGGTTAAAGTCTGTTGTTTATTGTTATTAAGGCGGGATAATATAATGATTAAAGGTGGTTCACTCGTTCTTAATTGCACACTTTGAGTTCCTTGTTGGGGTGGTTTGGTTCTAGTTGTAAGGTTAAGTGTTATGAAAATTTTAAGTTATAGCTAATTTTTGGGGTATGGGGTAATTGAGGAAAAGCAGATTATTAATTCATGAGATTAGGGGTAATTCTTGAAAATAAATGTGTACTCAAAATAGAATCTAGTGTTGGGTTATTGATATATGTAGGTGATGGTTTGTTTATCTTCTAAAGTATGTAATGTATGCATGCTAACTGCTTATATTATTATTTGTGTGATGCCTATGGGAGAAATTGGAAGGCTAGTGTGAAATGAATATATGTAATAATCACATGCAATGAACATGCTATATTCTTGTGGTTTCAAGTTGGCTGTTCATTATGGTTATGATCATGCATGCTACTTATAATTGATGGTTGGCTCAAGTACCACATCGGTATAGAAAACTAACGTTGACTCAGATACTACGTCTGATATGAATTATTAATGATTGATTTGGGGTACCGCACCAGTACACTAATAGCTTATGTATGGGTTTCATGAAAGAACTGAACTTTCATGTTTGTTAGGTAAATGGACCAAGTTTCTTATTTATGTTATGTTTATCACCAATTGGACTTTGAGATTTTAATACATGGGTGGTTCTTATATAGATCGGAAATGCATGTTGAACACCATAGGTTGTGCCTTAGAGGATCCTTGGATGGTTCGGGTTACTTGAAAGATGAGAGGACCATGTGTATGTATTTTGCGATAATGTGGAACATGTTTCGTGTAGTAGTTAGATCAGATTGGTGACTGGAGTCTTGTTCGGAGTTGTTTACTTACATGAACGATATATGTTTGTTGGAGTGGTCTAAAATATATCTGATAAAGGGTAGGTTTGGAAAACTTAGAGTAGAAAGAGGGTTGAATGTTTAATGGTGGAGTTGGCAGCAGACCGATGTAGGAAGTGGGACTTAGATGTCCTAGTTTATGAGTATTATACATGAGATGGTACAAGCAAAGGGGCAAAGATTTGGGGTGGTGTAACTTTCATATTGCATGTTTCCTTCTAAATGTCTACTTTGTATTAGGTGGTGGATTCGGATAAATCGATGATGCCTATCATTAAGTGTTGTTTGTACTGATACTACTCTTGCTATGCGACTTGACATAATTTAGTTGCAAGATTCAATGATGTTTCATAGGTGAAGATAATGACGATCTCCGACATCTTCTACTCTTCCTTCCTTGTGGTGGGAGTTATGTTCCATTTCTTTTTATAAACGCGTACTCTTAGATTCTCTTGTACCTTTTTAAACTAATTCTTTGGAGAGTTTTAGTGTGTTTCTTTGCAAATAACTTTGGGTTTTGAATCAAGTTAATAGTAATTTCATAATTACATACGATGTTAGATTATGTTTTATTTGTTTTTTGCGTGTTATGATTAAGCTTGGGGTGAGGATTCTCCTATCTAGCTGTTAGAGTAGATGCCTATATGACCCAGTGAATTGGGTCGTGACATTTGTTCCTTATAACTTACCTCCGCTAATTATTTTTTTATTTATAATTTATCTTATTCGAAATAATATACCAGCCCCATAACCGTTTTTTTTTCAAAAAGAAAAACAAAAAACAAAAGTTGGCAAAAACCTGTTTAATCAATATAACATATTTTTAAATCGTTTGCTTTGAAGTAAATACACAAAGACCAGCAATTGGTTCAATTAACAGTCTTCAGTCTCAAGGGGTCAAGAGTTCGTTCAATTTTTGTTTTTACATTCTTTAATTTAAAACAAAATTCTTTTTAAAATATGCTCGAACGATTTCTATTAAACATAATAAATGGAGTATTTATTATAAAAATTATGATTACATAATTGTATTTTTTTAAAATTCGGGTTGTACTGTGGGTATAATTACTAAGCCTAATCTTTAACTAAATTATTGTGAATAATTATTAGCAGTATAATATATGTGTGATATTCTTTTTCGACATTGGAACCAATTTTATATCATCACACTTATTATTTGTTTTACGTAATTAACATAGATTTTTAGAAAGAAAATAAATAAAATGTTTGTATTTGAAGCTGATACAAAAATCTATAACTCATTCTACTTCCAAGGCTTCAAAATTTAAGAGGTGAAGAGTAATTGGCTTTGGAACAAACTTCATTTTTCATTTCAATTTTAGGATAAACTCCAAAAATCTTACTTTGTTTTATACAATAAATATATCGATTGAATTTCATGATATGAAGTGTTTTTTTAAAATATCCATTGTTGTTATACATAAATTGTATTGTGTATATTCATCAAATATTTTTATTTTACCCAATAAAAAATATAAGTACTAAATAATATTTAAAAATAAAATAAAGATGAGGTTGTTAGTTTTAAAGGTATATGTAGGGCGGTAGGGGTGTTCACGGTTTGGATAAAAATTGATTCAAATCAAAAAATCAAACCAAATCGATTAAATAAACCATTTTTTTTTGGGCTTGGTTTGGTTTGGTTTTAGATTTCAAAAATCAGATAGTATTTGTTTTGGGTTTGGGTTTGGTTTTGTTCGAGAAAATTGAAGAAATAACTGAACTGAACCGACAAATTATATACATATATTTTATCATTATACATACATAATATTTTATTTATATAAACAATTTTGAAGATCTTATATACGTTTTCATCAAAAATTATTTTTAATCTATTTATGAAAGCAAAAATGTCCAAAAAGAGAATATTTATCTTACTAGTTTCATGTATATGAATGTCTATGACAATTCTGGGTGGGATTAGAATTGTCACTGTCTCTTCCTTCTAGGCCAAAATGGTGAATTTTGAAGCTTTACTCACAGTAAATTTAGTGATCAAAAGTTCTATAATGTTAGTCGTTCTAACTATTTTTCGTTTTGAATAGATTGTTGTCATGATTTTTTTCTCATTTTGAATGAATCATTTCTCTTATTTTTGTGTATCTTTAATAATCGAACAAAACCGAACTGGAACCGATAACAGCCAAACCAATAAATGTATATTATATTTGGTTTAGTTTGATTTTGAGAATTTAAAAACCGGTTATATTGATTTGCTTTTGATTTTGACCAATAACCAATTCAAACCGACCCGTGTACACTCCTAGGTATATGTGAGTCAAAAAAGGTGAGTGGAAGAGTATTTTTAGCAAAATAGGTGGATAGAGGGTATTTTTAGACCTATTCCTATAGTTGAGGGGTATTTTAAGGTTCTCAATAATTCGACAACAAAACTAATGATTCTCGCCAAGTTCAGAGCGTTTTAAACACTTTTCTCATCCGATATATTGGTGCAAAAGTCAATTACAACATATTAAACTCATCCGATTCTTTTAGATAACATTGTTAGTATATTCCATATATGGGAGAAGGAAGGACAAAGTAAGAAGATGATGCTTTAACATGTACATGGCTAGCTCAACTTTTACGACGAGTCTATAAAATTGAACTTGGACTAATAGCTACACGTGGATTAGATCGATCAAGATAATAAAATATGTAAATAAATAAATACGTGAATAAGAAATAAGCTAAGACAAGTTGAAAAAAATTTAATTAGATTAGGGAAATGTAGTCTATGTTGGCCTAATTCCAATTTAGAAGAATGTATATTTTTTTTGTGAAGTATAGGCGTTTAGAGAGTCCATTTGTTTGGTGCAAGGAATATGTAGTTAGGGAGGGATACAACTTTTTGTTTTTCTTGATTCTATGAGCTCAGATATTTAATGGAACACTCTAACATCAAGATAATTTGTTGTGGTTAAAGATTTGGTACTAGCATTATAAAATACTTTATCTTGGCTTGGATTATCCTTCAATGATACTATCACCTGAGGCGGATCCATATTTATATGTGCGGGTACGGGTGCAGGTGCACATGTTAACTTTGAAAAAAAAAATTATGTATATATATATATCTTGAGAAACTTGCACAAATTAATTAAGATATACTCCCTCTGTCCCTAATTACTTGTTCACTTTTGAATTGACACACATATTAAGAAAACAATAATTGACATAGTGACTTTACCATTTTACCCCTATTAATTATGAAGTGGGTGAATTAAAAATTTAGGTTTTTCAAAAAGTTTTACCTTTTTCAAAGTAATTAATTGAGGGTACAATAGGTAAAAAAAATTGTCCTTTCTTGATTTGTCAAAATTGACAAGTAATTAGGGACAACTAAAAAAGGAAAAATGGACAAGTAATTAGGGACAACTAAAAAAAGAAAAATGAACAAGTAATTAGGGACAAGAGGGAGTAATTAACACTGCACCCATGATGAGTATAGAAGTGCTCATGTGTTGCTAGTAGTGCCGGCAAAATGAGCCCATATTTTGGTAACCCGCCCATATTTTAATGGGTTGGATGAGTGATTTTTTATATGGGTATAATATGGGTTGATACCCATATTCAACCCATAAAAATATGGGTAAAATATGAATTAGTCAAATGGGTTAGGCTTCTAACTTTTATTCACTCAAAATTCATGATATCACTAAAAATAGTGTAACTTCTCTTCCTTTTTATGTTATTCTATAGAACTAATTATTCTTCTCTATAATTGAAAAGGTGAAGTTTTTTACCCTCAAAAAATATATATTTTATATGTACATTTCTTTTATTAATTATAATTATATATTTTTTATTTGTTTCATTTTATATTGGATAATAAATAATAGTGTAAAATAAGCAAATTGTGTATTAATATTGACATTGCTTAAAGTGCATCAAGTATGTTTGTCATAAAATGCAAATATTCATTTACTTTGAAATTAAAAATATTTTCATCTTGTTATTACATGAATTTATTTTATATTGAAAGTTATAGGATCTTTTTTTTAATTTTATGATACAATAAAACTAAATGAAGCATTTTCAATAATTTTCATCTAAAAAAAGACTAAAATATTTTCTCCATATTGAATTCTTAAGTAAAGTACTATTTATTCATGAAAATATGGGTAAACTAGTATATTTTATCCAACCCATTTATTACCCAATCAATTTTTACCCATATCAAATATGGGCGGGTTGAATGATTATCAATTTTATGTTGACCCATTTTGAACTCGTCCAAATTTGACCCAACCCGCTCATTTGCCATCACTAGCTGCTAGTATAAAGCTAGAGAAACCAATCGTGAAACTAAGATTCAAATCCAACTTAGAGCCTTATTTTTTTTGTTTTTGATGCACCCGAATTCTTTAAATTTTGAATTCGTAGCTCTGTCAGATATTGTCTATCACTTACATGACTCTTGACCTTGAGGTACGAACATCATCAATCAAATATTATTTTTTCAACTATTCAACTTCAAATATATTTTTCTAAACGTTTTAGCAAATATATGTAAAAAAAAAAAAGGGTGGCAAACAATATTTAATTGTCGATAATAAGTCTAATTTGGTAACTTGAAAATATAAGTAAACAATCTCTTCGGTCAAGCTAAATCTAATTCTTTTTTATGATATACATAATAATTTAGTTAATAGCTCAGATGGTTACTCAACTAATAGTTTCTTTCACATAAAGTCACTTAACTTTTTTTTTAACCTCAAAATCACTCAACTTATAGTTTCTCTCACAAAAAGTCATCAACTAATAGTTTCTTTCGCAAAAGTCACTCAACTCTCTTTTATAACCTCAAAGTTACTCAACTAAGAATATTATACCTACAAAGTCACTCAACTACTGATATTTCATTTAGAAAGTTATCCAACTAATTTAAATTTTTTTTATTACATTTTGTTGAAATACAATTTCGTTTTCAATTAATTTTCAAAAAAAAAAAATAAGATGTTTATTTTAATATTTCATTAAATTTTTGTTTTAAACTAATTTCTTTAAAAAAAAATAAGATGCTCATTTTAATTATTTTATTAAATTTTATTGAAACATAATTTTTTTTAACTAATTTCTTAACAAATACTAAGATACTTATTTTAATTGTTTTGTTAAATTTTGTTGGAATACTAATTTTATTTTAAATTAAAATTTCTAAAAAATTGTTGTGCTGCCAGCACTAGTAATGGTCTGCCAATGCAAAGCATCATTACCGATTATTTTTTTTGAAAACGCTACAGCCTAAACTTATTGTTTTTGTATTAATAGATTATATTATCTATCTATCTCTATCTCTATATCTCTATCTCTATCTCTATCTATCTATATCTATTCTATACTATCTTAAAAGCATGAACTCCCAAACTTAAATGTTAAATTACTATAATATCCCCAATTAATCTATATTTATATCTATATATATTTATATATTACGCATGAACTCCCAAACTTGAATTTGAATTACAATAATACCCCCCAATTAAAAATACTCAATTTATTTTATTTATTAATTTAATTAATTGTATTATATTGAAAGTAGATACCTTTTCAAATTAAAGGATTGTAACTTTTTCAATGAGTTTGACTTTTTCAAAGAGTTGTGATTTTTTTATGGGTTGTGAGTTTTTCAATGAGTTGTGACGTTTTCGAAGGGTTGTAACTATTCTAAAGGGTTGTGCCTTTTCTGATGAGTTGTGACTTTTTCGTTAAGCAATGACTTTTTTGAAAGGTTGTGACTTTTCGGATAAGGCACAATTAATACATATTCATACTACTATTTGGTAGTTATAAATAGAGGGGTTTCCTCACAGTTTTAAACTACAATTTCTTTAAGTTCTCTACTCTTCTTCTTCTTAAAAAATCTCAAGTGTTATTTACAAAAATTGTTCAAGTTCGAAATTCAACGAAATTCAAGGTACCTCATAAGAAAGAGTTGGTGAAAAAATTGTAGCAAATCATTCATCAATTCACACTCGTATTTTTTCTTACTATTTTCATGAGTTAACAATGACGAAAAGTTGTGGGAGAGATACTAAAATACTAAACATATATGAAAAAAGACATATGATTTGGGTAAGATATTTCTTCTTTGTTTTTTTATTTTTTATTCTTTTCCCCCAAACAAAGGAGTTTCTTCCTAATTTTGCTAAAACAATGGGTATCAACGTAGTCCATTGAATTTTTAGTTTTGATGTTAAATTCACTATTTGAAAAATAGATTTTCACTTTTACTTATAATATGATAACATAGCCATGATAATAATTATTTTTTAATAGTTATGTATGTAAAAATTAACGGAGAAAGTAAAGAGTTGGTGGCAAGAGATTTAAATCAAATGGAACACTATAGTGAATATTGCATGAAAATATATTTTCGTCTTCCTTCTTCAGTGGCTATGTATTGTGCTTTCACATGGCAGAACCCATCACAGCACAGGGAGTCTGGCGCCCCTATACACTCATATCTCGACTTGACAACCAAAATTGCGCACCGGGCATGGGATACACAGGCAGGAGAGCCGATTTGACCGCGCAGACCAAATGAGCTGGTTTGGCCGCCTTTAAGTGAAGGGGCGCATCCACCGAAGATGGCAGCGGGAAAGACGGGAGCACTGAAGGGAGGAAGTCAATTGCCCCTTCTCCAGCTAACCGATAGGGAAATCCTTACACAAGCCCAAAAAAAAGTTCCATATAATTTTTCTTTATATCACAAGATACACTCCTTACTAGCTATATAAAAATGATAAGAAAATAGTGATTGGTCATAAAATGATCTTAAATCAAATTAATGATTCTATAAATAATAGTTTAAAAAAATTTATTGAAAAATTCAAATATTTTATATCATGATACAACTTCTATAAGATATATACTAGATACTTTCATTAGACAATAAATGTATGATATGTATGAGCCAGAAAAAAGGAGAAGACTACAATTCGACAAAGATAAGGTAGAAACTTAATGAAATGAAATATTTTTCACCATAGGTGATGTTATTCATATATTAAAATTAAATTATTCTACCGAAGTATATATAACCATCATTCATTATAACAACCAAGTACACTTTTTAGTAAAATTACCTCTCTATGATAGTCTTACTCAAATATTAATTGAGTAATAATATTTTGTAAAAGATATGTTACATATAAATATAAAATATTGAAATAATTATGGTAATCCTTATTAGTGTCATGCACATACTAAATTTCAAGTATGAATATTTAAGACAAAATTTGTACTTAAATGGTGTACATCATCTATGTTCATAACCTAAGAGGAAAGGCTATTTGTGACATTTTTTAATGGATATTTTTTTCTATTTTGTTGGTTAGATTTGTTTACAAAATTGAGTGAAGTAAGAAATAATATTATTAGAGAAATGTCACTTTCTCCCATATTTATACTTTGAATGTATTTTGAAATGTTTTAATGATATCTGGTCATTTTGATCTCAAAATACAAGTAACTTTATGACAATATATATTAATAATTTAAAAGCACTTGTCCTATGTTCGTTCAATTATAATTATTTACTGAAAAACTTTAATTTAGTAATATTAATTATATTTTACATCATATACTATATATACGATACACACATGCAATGCACGTGCCGTGAAACTAGTATTTTAAAAGCTTAAACTAAATATTGTATTTCCACAAAAAAAATTAAAAAATGAATATTTTCTTTTTTTTTAATTTAATTCAAAACTAATAGTATTTCAACAAAATTAAGTAAAATATTAAATGAGCATTTCATTATTATTTTTTTTAAATAGTTTAAAACAAAAATTGTATTTTCAACTAATTTAATGAATAAATATTTAAATTGGTTGGGTGACTTTTTAAATGGAATATCAATAGTTAAGTGATTTTGTGGGTAAAATATTCATAGTTAAGTGACTTTGATGTTATAAAAGAAAGTTAAGTGACTTTCGATTAAAAAAGCTATTAGTTGAGAAACTTTTTGCGAGAATAATCCTAAATTGAATAACTTTGAGGTTATAAAAGAAAGTTAAGTCGAAAAGAATTATTAATTGAGTAACATCAAAGACATTAACTCCACAATTACTCCAGCTAAACAAGACAATCCTAATTAGGGAAAACGGTTGTATATAACAGAGCTTAAAAGTCGTACAAAATTAGTAAACTTATTTTGTTCATTTATAAGACTAATTAATCTTTTTCTCTTTGTTTTGTATTTCATTAGATTTTGAGCAATGCACTCAAGAACTTTGGGGGCCTAAAGTCAAACTTCATAGGGATGCCTTATTTTAGTTGATATACATAAGTTGAATAATTATAACATACTCAGTATAATCCTGTAAATAAGGTTTGAAGAGGTAGAATATATGCTGAAATTATGAAGTAAGAATGTAAACAATGCAAATTATCAAATATAAAATAATAATATAAGGTTAGAATAATAAAACTTGGCTAAAAAATTTATATAATGATATCGAAATAGTTTTGCACTGAATTTGATAAGTTGATATAATGATATTAATATGGTATTGTTTAGTTTTAATGCTTGAAATTTGAAAACACCAAAAAACAAATTTGATCTTCTTATGAACACCCAACAATAGATTTTGTATATAATGTAGAAGATTTGACCGTTTGAAAAACTTTAGAATATTCAATAATGAGAGAATCAAAATAGTAAAAGAAGAATAAAAGTAAATATAAAAACAATAATGTTGGTTCATGATAATCATCAGAATATAAATAAGGTGACAATATAGATAACAACATAAAAAAGATGTCACAATTAACTAAACACTAATACATTTCTCAATGATCCCTATATTATATTAGGTAAAATATTATTATATTTTTTAACCAAAAAAATATTTTCAAATTCTTCAAGAAATTTATATATATATCACTAAATTAATATAGGTGGACCATAAAATATTATTATTTTATAGAGATATTATTTAATCAATAAATTAATATTTATTAATTTTAAGAGTGTTTCGACACTGCAAAATTCGTTGGGGGATGAAATCTCAAAGAATTTAAATGAATCCACTTGTGAAAACGTCATTCATGAACTTGAGATCATGATTAATGATCTCGATTACAGCAATAAAATGGACGTTAATAACTTGTTGGATGGATGAAAATGATACATGTTCAGAGATCCATAGCTTAGAAGAAATTGTGGATACTATTTTACAAAAAAAAAAATATTGATGATAAAGTAGAAGGTATACATTTGGAACAAGTTACGGTCAGGAAACACTTATTACATTTAGAAACCTTCACAATTTTATGGTGTAGCTCAAAAAAACAACACCGAAACTTTTGGATGCAAAAAGAAAAGTCAGAGATGAGCTTCAACAAGATTTAAATATTAACAAAAAATAGAACACAATAGAATCATGTTTCACTAAATTCTCTTATATATATTTGTACTTTTAATGAATAATTAATTTATAATATTAATGGGACCATATTTTTATATAAGGGTCTTCAGAGAATATATTATCTTATCATCTTACGAAATGAGTGATTTTTTTCATTTTCCCAAGTCGGGACCGGAGAAAACTATTATCTTAGAGAGGTTATTAATTAATCGAGTATTAATTAAGTGAGGTTTTACTATATATATATATATATATATATACTAGTTTTTCGGCACGTGCGTTGCACGTGATTACCAATTCCAGAAATATATGTTATAGTAAATAGTATTGCTTATTTAAGCATAGATTTGAACAATAAGCTTAGCAAAAAATAATATTACAGATTCTTTTGTGAATGTTCAATGTGAATCGTTATATATATCTCACACAAACCTATGAAGATGGTCAATGAAAATTTTTATTAGTTAAATGCAATAATGTATATATTTATTTCAAATTGATAAGGTTCAATCATGTAATTAGTCTTATCTCACTAATATTACCTTATAGACAATATTTGCTTTGTATTTTTCTTGTCATCTGACCAGATGTGTTTTGCATATGTATTCCACGTTAAATTGTTTAGATGTCATATGAACATGTGAAGAGAACAACTACATTTTATATTTTCACATTTGTTGTGAGGTTGTTTTAAAAAAAAAAAAACTCGAAACATTTTAAAATAATATATTTTGAAGTTAGAAGATCTTGTTAACTTGATAATACATTTGTGACATATATAATACTTTAATTTAAATACAAATACCTACCCAAATATAAATATATATTTGCATTAATTAATGAAAATATTTTTCTCATAAAATTAACTGTTAAATAAATGATAAAAATTAAACTAATACAAACTTCAACTGGCGTTATTACAAGTCATATGGACTTTTCTTCGTCTAAAATAATGAAATATTAAGAATAGTAAATAAGTAAAAATAAAAGGGCAATGTTTATATAGTAATAACTATTTTGAGAAAAAACTTCCTGAGAGTCTAAATCACATAAGTAACATTGATAAATAAAGTCATTCTTTTGTCTTGAGTATCAAAAATAAATCGTGACAATTTTCTAAAATTTGGAAAAGATATTCAGAAGCATATATGTACATCACAAGAGAAATTGTTAACAAAAACTAATGAATTTAGACTACATCATATTAACTTCATATATTAGAACATTACATACTAATGTATATATTAAGCAAAAAAAATAATTATTACATCATCAATATTATTTCGCCTCAAGTACTCGAGGTTATGGAATATACCCTCTTAGGATAGAACGACTTACTTCATCAAAATAGTGGTACCTGATATTCCGCTAAACTTCAAACTCACTCAACGACAATAAATCACACAAAAAATTTAAAATGCATGCAAGAAGAAAAATAGTAGAAGATTAAAAAAATTGTGGTTGAAAAATGAGAGGAAACCCCTCTATTTATAGTCAACAAAGGATAGTATGAACAAATATTTTTTTGTGTCTTATCTGAAAAGTCATGACCTTTTCGACAAGTCACAACCCTTTGGAAAAGTCACAACTTATTGAAAAAGTCACAACTCATCAAAAATCACAACCCTTCGAAAAAAGTCACAACTTATCGGAAAAGTCACAACTCATCGAAAAAGTCACAACCTAAGTTAGGAATATTATAGTAATTTAACATTCAAGTTAGGAGTTCATGCTTTTAAGGTTA
>JAJOOE010003747.1:0-107634 GCA_036250405.1 Solanum raphanifolium
TAATATATATATATATATATATATATATATATATATCTTCTAGGATTTATCTATCGAATTGTAAATTTTTTCTGAGTTGAAATTCAAATTGTGATTGTAAAATTTGTAAATAACAATATGGTAAAATTATTGAGATTAAGCGGGTCATGACTCAACCCAATGTTTAACTCATTGGAGCCCATCCCATTTGAGCTCAAAGTGAATTTGGACGGGTCATAACCCAACCTAATTTCTATTTCAACTCAGCACGCCCATTTGACACCCCTAGTATTTCACTTAGAAAATCATTCAACTATTGATATTTTACTTTAAAAGTTACACAATTTTTTTGTAGAAATCTAATTTTTATTTTAAACTACTTTTTTTGAGAAATAAAAAGATATATATTTTAATTGTCTTACTGACCCGCTTCAATTATTTAATTATATTTTATTTTATGAAAAACGTATCGTAGCAATAAACAAAAAAAATTCTTTTTACAATCTAGCAATTGTCATATTGGAATTAAATATGTTGAAAATGATCCAAATAAAAATGGAGGAGGTTGGAATTGATCAAAGGTAATTAATAAGTAATGGAAAGCACACAATTCCAATCTTTTATTGCTTTTTTTCTTAACAATATGTTCAAAAATAAAAATTGTATTTTAACAAAATTTAATAAAATAATTAAGCTATCATCTTATTATTTTAAAAAAAAGTTAGTTTATTTACGTTGATGACTTTGTAAATAAAATATCAATAGTTGAGTTACTTATATGTGAATAGTTGAGTGACTTTTGAGTTATAAAACAAAGTTGAATGACTTTCTAAGTAAACTATCCAAAATTGAGCGACTTTCTAAGTGAACTATTCATAGTTGAGCGACCATGAGATATTAACTCATACGGTGTTCTTCTCCTTCAAATGGCTTCTAAATGCTCAAAATGTGTCCAAAAAGGGTGAGGCTCCACGTACTGCTCCCCTAACTCCCTATAGAGAGTTCTATAAAGGTTTTGCTAAAATGGTGATCGGAAGCCATATCACCAAAATAGTTATGGGCGTTCACACGAAAAACTGAGAAAATCACATAATGGCTCCCAAATGCCCAAAATATGTCGGTGAGGCTTCACATACTGATCTTCCAATTCCCTATGGAGGGTTCCATAAAGATTTTGGAAGAAAAGTCGATCGGAAGCCATATCATCAAAATATTCATGGACCAATACACACGAAAAATAGAGAAAATTGCCTAATTACCGCAAATTTGCTCCTAAATGTCCAAAATGTGTCCAAGAAATGGTGAAACTTCACCTTACTCCCCCAATTCCTTACGGAGGGTTCATCAAACTTAGTATCTTTCCATGGGGTGCTACAATGTTGTTCGTGAAAAAGAAAGACGGTTCTCTCAGAATTTGCATTGACTATCGTTAGTTGAACAAAGTCACATGGTATCTAGTGAAGGAATCCGAGTGGATTCTCAGAAAATAGGGGCAGTGAAGCAATGGCCCAAACCCACATTTCTAACAGATATCAGAAGTTTCTTGGGTTTGACTGGTTATTATAGGAGATGTGTTGAAGGATTTTCAACCATAGCTTCCCCATTGACCAAGTTGAATTAGAAAAAGGTCAAGTTTTAGTGGTCAGATGAGTGTAAGAAAGCTTCTCAGAACGGAAGACTAGGTTGACTACAGCTCCCGTCTTGACTTTACTAGATGGTTCAGATGACTCTGTGATTTATTGTGATGCATCCAGGGTCATCCTAGGTTGTGCGTTGAAGCAGCGATGTAAGGTTATAGTGTATGCTTCTAGTAACTTAAGGTCCATGAGAAGAACTACCCAACGCATGACCTCGAGCTTGCGGCATTAGTATTTGCCTTATAGATTTGGAGACATTACTTATATGGTGTTCATGTGGATGTGTTCACAGACCATAACAGCCTCCAGTATGTGTTCACCCAGAAAGAGTTGAATATTCATCAGAGGAGGTGACTTGAATTCCTAAAAGATTTTGACATGAATATGCTTTACCATCCTGGTAAGGCCAATGTAGTAGCGGATGCTCTCAATAGACAGTCTATGGGTAGTGTAGCACATGTCAAGGAATACAAGAATGAGTTAGCTAAAGATGTTCACCGGCTTGCTCGCTTAGGATTTTGCCTTATGAACATATCGGATGATGGTGCGATAGTTCAGAATGTCTCATAATCTTTATTGGTAGCGGAGGTTAAAGAAAAAACAAGATAATGATCCTATAGTGCTTCAGTTGAAAGGTAAAGTTCATTAGCAGAAAGTTGAGCTCCTAAGGGGGAGATAGTGTGCTTCGTTACCAGGGTCGCCTATGTGTTCCTAGTATGGGTGAGTTAAGGCAGCAGATCCTTACCGAAGCTCATAACTCCTGGTATTCCATTAATCCAGGTGCCGCTAAGATATACCGTGATTTATGGGATGTCTTTTGGTGGAACGACATGAAGAGGGACATAGTAGATTTTTTGGCTAAGTGTCCTAACTGTCAACAGGTTAAGGTAGAACATCAGAAACCAAGAGCTATAACTCAAGAGATTTGCATTCCTACATTTTAATGACCCGAAATTTCAATTTTAGTATTTTTCATAAAATTACCATTTCACCCCTCTCGATAGTTGCCCCGAGTCATTTTTGGATTAGTCAGTGTAGTTGATTTAAAAATTTTGAACTATTCGATAACTACGATTATTTAATTGACGAATATTTATTTATTTAGTTGATGGTTAATGGGTCAAGTCAAAAATTTGTTCAAGACCCTATACCATTTGGCCCATATATATAAATAAGTTGGTAGAGTTTGTCACTTTAGTACATAATTAATTTAGAAAAGAAAGGAAAACAGAAATTGCTTGGAAGTGGCCGCCGACGAGAACAGTTGTCCAGGTAATACTCTTAACTGTGATTTCGCTGCAATTGACTATTTCTTTTCTAATTAATTAGTAGTATATTATTAGTAATATTAGGATGTTGGCATTATGAAAGTGAGAGGAAAAAATGTTAATTGTTGCATGATGTGATTCGGCAGAAAGGGAGTAAATGTTGTTGTTGTTTTTTTTACTTAATGACATGGAGAATCATTGGGTAATGATGCCTAATGATTGTTAATGAGTTTGGTAATTGGGTTAAGTTTTATTTGTAATTTCATAGTAAAGTTACAGGTTATGCTATTGATTTTGGGTTTGTAATTTTCTTATGATTATCACATTATGATATTGAAGAAACTGAAACTAAACCCTAGAGTTAAAATTTGGAGAAAATTGAAAGAGTTGACATGTTAATTGACATCAAGATTTAAGAACTTTATTATAGATTTGGGTGAGTTTTTATGGGTCTAGGCTAGACATATAGTAATATGAGTGTTGTTAGTTTCAAAATCTCATTGTGATTACTTATTTGAATAGATTGCATTCATTTGGAAGTCCAACGAAAGGGAAAGACTCAACTCCCGGAGTGATTGTTCGACTAATTGAGGTAAGTGGATTTCTAAGCCCTTGTTAAGTGTATAAAATCGTGTATTTCCTCGTGGTATGTGTTGGGAAGTAATGGGACTTGGTGATGGGTTGACTGGTAAATATTGAATAATTCTAATGATGAAAATGGGGTAATAAAAGTCTTAATTATTGGTGTGTGATGTGTTGCGAATGGTTTTGAAAGGCTTATTGATTCATTGTTGATGTTCTATCACGATTGTGTTGTTGTGAATTGTGCAACGTTATGAAAATGGTCATCTTCTCATTATTTGTGTGAACATGTCATTTGCATTGTTCTGAGACATGGTTGCGACAAGTGTTATGTGAATTGATAAAGAATAAGAAACTAAACAGGATGTACAATTTCGAGGGACATGCCGTGTGCCACGACGGATACTATATTTCGAGGGCCGTGTCGCACACTACGACAGATTATATTATCGAAGGATGTGTTGTGCGCCACGACAGATACTATATATTGAGGGATGTGATGCATGGACAGATATGTCCCCCATTTGTCCCAAACTAAGATAGTGGATGTGTATCCATTGCATTGCACATCTTTATAATTAGTGAAATATTGTGTTTTGCTGATTCTTGTGAGTGCCTTTCTGTGGAACTTCTGATTGATAAAAATTGTGCTTGTTGTTAAGGATATTTAATTGTTTGAGTGTTGTTGTTGAGCTGTGTGCTATGTAAATTGTGAACTGTTAAGTTGGGCTAGTTTCGAGGGACGTGTCGCACGCCGCGACAAATTCTATTATCGAGGGATGTGTCGCGTGCCATGACATATACTATATATCAAGGGTCGTGTTGCACGCCACGATAGATGCATGGACAGATATGTCCCCCATGGGTCCCGGACTGAGAGACAGCAGGTGTGTACTATTAGGTCAGACATGCATCCGATACTTGACATTGCATTGCATATCTTTATCATTGGTGAACTTGACGTTGTGTTGCTGATCTTGTGAGTGCCTTTCTGTGGAACTTGTGATTAATGTCATAATTCAACCAGATTTTGGGGGGTTTATTAAGTTGACTTAGTTATCCGCACTTATAATATTTTGATATTTCAATATGTCTTACTTCCGCATTTTTAGAGGCTTGTACACATGACAACCAGATTTTGGAGGTTTTATTAATTTGACTTACTTATCCGCACTTATAATATTTTGATATTTCAATATGTCTTACTTTTCTTCATTTTTGTGATATTTGGGTTTTAGGTTGCCTTGTCTTGGTGGGATAAGTTGAGTGCCATCACGTCCATTTTTGGGACGTGACATACATGGACATGAGAAGTGATATTCATGGACTTCATTATGGGTTTACCTCATACTCGCAGACAGCATGACTCCATTTGAGTGATAGTAGATAGAGTTACTAAGTCCGCTCACTTCTTGGCTGTTAAGACTACATACTCAGCGGAGAACTATGCCAAACTCAATATTAATGAGATAGTCAGGTTGCATGGGGTTCCCTTGTCTATCATTTCTAAAAGAGGTCCTCAGTTTACCTCTCAATTCTAGAAATCGTATCAGAAAGGGCTTGGTATTTAGGCAAATCTCAGTACAACATTTCATCAACAGACGGATGGTCAGGAACAGCGTACCATTTAGACCTTAGAAGACATGTTGAGAGCTTGCGTGATCGGTTTCAAGGGTGATTTTGATGATCGCCTACCTCTTATAGAGTTTACCTATAATAATAACTTCTATTCCAGTATTCAGATCGCCCCGTATAAGGAACTTTATGGGCGTAGATGTAGATCTCCAGTTGGTTTGTTCGACGTAGGTGAAGCAGCTTTGATTGGGACACATTCGGTTCATGAGGCTATGGAAAAGGTTCAACTCATCAGAGATAGACTAAAGACAGCCCAGAGTTGTCAGAAGTCCTATGCAGATGTAAGGAGAAGGGACTTAGAGTTTGAGATCGATGATTGGGTATTCCTGAAAGTGTCACCTATGAAGGGGGTGATGAGATTTGGAAAGACAGGGAAGCTCAGCTCGAGATATGTAGGTCTTTATAGAATCGTGCAAAGGGTTGGTAATGTGACTTATGACTTAGAGTTGCCAGCAGAACTAGCAGCAGTTCATCCAATCTTTCACATCTCCTTGTTAAAGAAGTGTGTGGGTGATCCAGCATCGATAGTACCATTATAGACTGTGGCTGTGAAGGATAGTCTCACTTATGAAGATGTGCCAGTTGAGATTCTTGACCGTCAAGTTCGTAGGTTGAGAAACAAAGAAGTCGCTTTGGTGAAGGTTTTGTGGAGGATTTAGTCCGTAGAGGGAGATACTTAGGAAGCGGAAGCAACCATGAAGGCCAATTATCCTCACCACTTTACTTCCGATTCCGTTTCAGTTCAAGGAAATATGTCCTCTCCAATCAATCAGTTTACTCTTGCATAAATTCAGTCATAGTATCTTGTTACTTTAGTTGTTCTTGTATTTCAGCATATTGCATGTTCTTGGAACTCAGTTCAGTTAGATATCAGTTGCTAGTACTTAGTGGTAGGGATTGTAACTCCTTCCCTCCATACTCACCTAGTTTAGACTTTATTCGAGGACGAATGATCCCATGGGGGAGATATTGTAACACCTCAGAAAAATAGATTTAGAGTTTTCAACAGAAGCAGATGAACCATAGAGGGGTTCACGGGCCGTGATTAGGACCACAGTCCGTCACCCTCATCGCAATTCACACCCTCTCAGGAGTGGTGGACCACAGGACCCTTCACGGGCTGTGGATCCCCACACGATCCATAGGAAGGCTCGTGAAGGTGAGACAGAGCCACCAGGGCTCAGGCATCAGACCACGGAGCCCACCACGGGCGGTGGTCTTGATGATGGGTTGTGGATGGGTCCATCGTCTTGAGCCAGTAGAGCCTAGTCCCAAGTGAAGAACCATGGTGGCATTCATAGTCTGTGGTCCTTCACATGGTTCGTGAAGTGGATCATAGAGGGGGGTACCCTCAACTAGTAGACCTTGGCCAAAAACCACGACCCACTTGACGAGTTGTTGTCCCTTTGACGGTCTGTCAGTGGCGCCGTGGTCGGCCTCCATCAGATTATAAGTTGGGGTCGTTTTGGTCTTTTCCCCTATGCATTAGACATTTATACTACATCGTTTAATACCTAAACTATGTCGTTTTACTCAGTTTAAGCCTAGTATTCTAGTCAGGACTTACCCTAATAGATTCATTCTCCAAAACTCATCGAAATTAGAGCAAAAAATAGGAGAAAGAGTAGACCAACCCCTCACGAACAAAGCAAGAGATTTTCTTCAGTTCAGCCCAGGAAATCAAAGGATTTCTTCGTGAATTTCATCACCGGGTATGTGGGATTTCACTAGTGGGTTCCTTCCATCCACTAGGTCCCTAGAATTCAATCAAATTCTAAGTATGTGGAATTTCACTAGTGAGTTCCTTCCATCTACTAGGTCCGTAGAATTCAATAAAATTCTTGATTCTCTATATCTTGTTTAGACCACAGTTTCCAAAACCTTAGATATTTGTTGTGATTTAGTTTGTTATAGTATTCTTAATCGAATTACCATGTTTTAGTGGAAACGTTGCTTAGTTCTTTGCATGAAACTCAGAACCCTAGTTGTGTAGATTCTCTTAGTTCATGAATTACATTTGCTAGGCCAGTTAAACAAATAAACATGCTTCAGATTTTGAATGTTCCATTTTCAGTATCTAAATGTTGCATTCTCAATTAGCATGTCAGAATATTGAGCTACCCAATACTTTAGTCATGTTGTGCCATACACATTTCCAGTTGGGAGTAGACTTAGCACTGGGTTGGACTAGGGTTCAATGTACTCTTATAGTCCTAGAACTACGTGCCTCCATAGGTTTATAAGTCCCCTCTGTTGGGCCTCAGATTTGGTGATCACCTCATCATGCTTTTATACCCTTGGCAAGGTATATTGGGTCCTCTCGATGGGGCATATACATCGAACAGTCATGCCTTTATACCCCTGGAAAGGTATATTGGATCCCCTCGATGGGGCGTATAAATTGAACTCCACGGTTAGCTCACGTGGTTTTATGTCAGTTAATAGTAGCTCCCACAATCAGACTCTAGTGCATTTGATGGTGTTTTCGGTTTATACTTTAGTATTCAGTCTCAGCATGTTATATTCATAATCGGCACTTGGTCATTGCATTCAGTTCAGTTCCTTTCAGTTATATTTCAGCATTTACATTAAATTCATATTATTTCATTGCTCATTTATACTTTGTTTAGCTTATATATCTTGTTCAGCCATTATCTATATTCTGGATGCTTAGTACATTCCAAGTACTGACGCATACTCTGCGCTACATCCTTTCATGATGTAGGTTCAAGTACTCAGCATTCAGATCACACATAGATTGGTTCCTGCTCCGTATTCAATGGCTTCAGTGGTGAGTTCTCATACTTCGAGGATAATAGACATGTTTTTCATATTTAGTCTTTTATTTTAGTTTTCAGTTCTGCTAGAGTTAGCTGGGGGCACAACAACCTTAGTTAGTAGAAGCTTTTCAGACATAGTATTAGATTCAACTTTATCTTTTGGGTGATTGTTCAGTATCACTAAACTCTTAGAAGTTTATATATATTCAAATCAGTATTTGTTATTTCCCATCTTTCCGTATATCATGATTTAGCTTCCGCATTAGTTCATGCTTACATAGATAGGTTCAGTATGCTTATGATATGCCAGCTTAAGGGTTAGCTTGGGGTCACTCGTGATCCTAGGTCTCGTGTTTACCTCAAGGGGATAGCCTCGGGGCGTGATGATAAATATTTTCAATTAAAGTATTATATATGTCACAAATGTATTATCAAGTTAGCAAGATCTTCTAACTTCAAAATATATTATTTTAAAATGTTCCGAGTTCTTTTTTCAAAAAAACTCACAACAAATGTGAAAATATGTGAATATATATGATTCATTTAAAATTTATCATTTACAAAATAAATTTTATATGCAGTAATATGGAATTCATTTTTTCCCTACAGTAAAACAAAATATAATAACTATAAAAAAAATGGTAACATTAATTAAAGTCCTATTGACTTATGTAAGTATTAAATTTGAGCTATTGTACATTAATTCTTTAGTTATAACATTTTAAATTCTATTCGTTATTACTAATTATTGCAAACGTTATTCACACTCTTTTACATTTTTTAGTTATAATATTATGAATTCTCATAGTTATTACATTAATTATTTCTTTATTTCATCTTTCCTTATTTTAAATTTTGACTAATAATTTTATATTATTATACCGCCCCTATATATGTGATAACACGATGTTGTTATTTTTCCTCGTACGAATCATGCTTGGTTGAATAAATTGAAAATCGTTTACAAATATATTAAGAGATATATATGACGATCCACATTGAACATTCACAAAAGAATCTGCAATATTATTTTGTGCAAAGCTTATTAATCAAATCTTTGCTGAAATAAAAAATACTATTGACTATAATATATATTTTCTGAATTGGTATCATGTGCGATGCATGTGAAAAACTAGTATACACACACACACACACACACACACATATATATATGCCAGCACCCTAAAAAACAACGAGCCAAAGAGGGCAAACTCAAACGACATTTGAGATTGTCGATTGTGCCCTAGAAATTAATGAAATTAGCCAAAAAAAAACTATAAGGTAGATCTCAAATTTAAATTTCAGTAAAGATAAAAAAAAAACTAGTAGTCCCTTGTTTTCTATATACTTGACGTCTCTATTAAAAGTAAAATTTTCATTTTGTTTGTCCATTCTAGCAAATCAGGAGAGTTTGTTTCCTCATACTACCTTTAGTATTAAATAATTACATAAAGTAGTAGTAGTAATCAACTTTAAAGTCCTAAAACATCATTAATAATGTTAGTTTAGGTTGTGTCAAGTAATATGAAATAGAGGGAATTATGAGTAATTTCTTCTTATTTGCCTCCAACTTTGGTGGATAGAGATACCCGATACATGTATTGGTGGGAGGTAGCGGGTAGGGGTGGATAAATCTTGTCTATAAAATGAAGGGGTTAGCAAGGGAAGGATAAATCATAAAAACAAAAAAAAATCCCTAAAGATGAAGATCATATACTCTTTGTTTCCCTTGCAATATTCCTTCCCTTAGCAACTTGCAACAACAACCAATTACAATTAGTAGATGTACTCGATATCAATGGTAAGCCCCTCAACGCAAACAATAGGTACTACATGATTCCTCCCACCACTCCATTGAGGAAGGAGGCATATGCCTAGCTGATCTCTGGGATCAACAACAAAACACTTGTCCCATATCGGTTGTGGAATCTCAAGATGTTGCAGACTACGGTATCAAAATTTATTTTGAACCTGAAAAATCCCAATTACAAAAAGATTGTGGAGTCCTCTCCTGTAAACATCAGATTCTATATTGATTCTTTAAATTCTTGTACTGACCTAATGGTGTGGAAGGCCGACAACATTGATAAATTTGTTCCACAACATGAGCATACCATAAGAACATGTGTAGAGTTGGAAAATCCTTTGGATGTGAGTAGTTGGTTCCAAATCAAGCATGTTGCTGGTTACAACTATAAGATAGTGTTCTGTCTCGACATAAAATGCCACAACATTGGCACCATCAGACAAAATTGCTATAATCGTTTGGTTATCTTGGAGAACCCAATGGTGTTTAACTTCAAATTGCATCTCACTATGGAAAGGCCCAAGCATATTGATCGTTGTCATATGTTATATGCATGCCTTGATTTGCTCTCTAATAAAATTATGACAATGTAATGTGTTGAGATATGCTAACTCACCTTGTTCTATAGTACTATGTCGAAGCTATGCTGGAATGCAGTAAAAGAAATACAAAGAACAATAAAGACAATGTGTTTTTATGTGGAAATCTCCTTGCTTAAGGGAGTAAAACCACGATCTGTACTCACAGGATTTTCAACTGTTTTTACTAATATCAAGCAACAAGTGAATACATACTTCAAATATACCACACGAGAATTAATTCTTAATTTCACTACAAGTAATAACTCTATTACTCAACTGATCCAAAACAGTGTATCCATTGCCCTTTATATAAACTAAATCTAATTAATATAGACTTCACTCACAAGACACACAATTAACTCTAACTGCGTTCTTGTATTTGGTACCCAAATAAAAGAGTTGATGTGTTTCTTTATAGATGAGAAACAAATATTACAATTTCAGCACATTACAAGCATTGAGACAACAACACTTAAAAGATGCCCTTGATAGCTTTATCAGGTCCCTTGTTGTGTGTGTGTCAAAGCTTGAGTTCTTCAAAGATAAATATAACACATTTTGAATGAATAATCTTTGTGTTTGTTGTGTTGAATATATCAATCAACCAAGGATGTATTATCTGTTGAACAAACAACCTCATCCCTTCTCATTGGAGGAGTACACTGTCCTTCTCACCTAACTGCTGACAAGGCAACTTTACAACTATTTACCATTCAGACTTGGATTAGATAGATTCTACCTTGCACCGGGTCCCAGCCTTTGTGAGAATCATTAAAACACTGAAATACTACATTTCCCCCTTTTTGATGATGACAAACAAACAACTCTCCTATATATGATCATTCATTGTTTCATTCCTCATATCTTTGTTCCCACGTTGCCGTATTTCCCCTATCACCAATATCCTCAACGTATATGTACAATATATTCCCCATTTGAACATTATTGAAAAGATAAAACAGTAAGCATATGCAAGATGTTAAGTAAACGTCAGGGAACCCATATCTATAATCAACACAGTACATGAGCAAACAGGAAAAACAGAGAAGAGAAAGACATATCATAATCGGGCATTCATCAAAATAGGACAAATATCACAAAACTGTCAGTTATGAATACCACAAACCTAAGAACACAATGCCACTGGGAAAAACATAGAGGAGGATCAGATGGGGAATATTTTTTAATATGGGGGAGGACGGGGAGGAAAGGATTATAGTAGCATAGTCATGTGATGATTTGCCTCATTGTGTGCCCGCAACAACTTCTTGGTGAGAGACTTTACTTCCTTGTCCAACAAGGCATTTCACACAATCAATTTTGCATATCTTGCTCTCAAGCTATCCAGTTCCCCTGCATGTCAGCACTGGTACCAGGTCCCCAAGACCTTTCCTTCCAAAGGAAAATATGAAGTCTGGTAATCTCCAACTCCTTTTCTGCCAGATTACTTGTGAGGTCCTCCATTTCGCTTTCAACACTTTTGTTTTTTCTGAATCTTAGAGACCTTAGACTTGGCTTTAATCTTTCCCTCCAGACACTCACATTCAATAAGTGTGGACTTGGAAAAAGTTTTCTTGATGGTTCCTGCGACCCCTCTACCAAGAGGCACATTAAAGTGGAGGAACACCCTGTTCAACAAGTATCCATAGGCAATCCCATATTTTCCATTCTTTACAGTCATGATTATGTGCATATGTTTCAGCATGATTGCTGGAAGATTAATTGCTTCAAAGGTGTCAAGCAACGACATGAGAAAGAGATTCACTTATGAAGCAACTGTTCTTTTCTCAGTTCTGGGTAGCAGTAACTTGTTGACAAATTCAAAGTACAACTGATATTCACCCTTAAGATACTTCTTAGGAACGTAATAACATTTAAGATCTCCAAATTTGGTCTCCATCTAAACAAATTCCTAAGAAGGCTTACACCCCTCGAGAAACCTGGTCCCTTTGCAAAGCACATCCAGAATGATGCCCAACAGTTCCTCACTTAAGTATATGTCCACATCATGCACTCGTGTCCTGATGCCTCCATCCTGTAGGAGTTCCATTTTATAATAAAAGTTCCCCTACTTTAGGCTCATACAAGTACGGTACATGCAATTCAAACAAATGATCTAGTTCTGGAACATTACACTGTCTACCAGGTACCACATTCCTAGTTTGGTTATTATTTCAGGATAAAAAACTCTTTCATTCAATACTTTCTGGGTTTTTAGAGCTTTAATTCTCCCCTCCCTGGTCAAAATTGTATCCCCTTTGCCTTTCCTGACAAAGAGACCTGGTCCCTCTGTAGATTTGGACTTGGATGTTGTCTTTGGTTCGACAGGAGCCTCATTTGATTTCTTCCCCTTGCTAGTTTTCTTATTCTTTAGAACTATAATTTTTATCTACTCTACTTCTCTATGTCTTTGGTCACAACCCTTACAATGTCGTCTGATTCAATCTCATTTGACCCAACAGCCACACCCTCCTTTGAGATATCAAAGGGATCCACTGTCTGAACATCTTTAATTGGAGATGGATGTTTTCCTCTTCCTTTTGTTGTGAAGCACTTGGGTTTGTTTGCTTCCATCACGCCCCCCCCCCCCATAGTTTTTGTTGTGCTCCCCGTGTAGTATAATTTCGAGCAACCTTAACAGAAGAGGGTTCAACAAGCTTTCCCTTGCCTTTGTCATCATGTTTTCTTATTGCCACACTTGGTCCCTTTGACACTTGTGCAACCTTGTCAACACATGAGATTTATCCTTTAACAACCACTTTTTTAGGGGCATTTTATCCTCTTCTTCCTGTTTGTTTCCAAGTCAGAGGAGCTTGTTCATCCTCACCCTCTTCCTAATGTAAGTCTATTTGAGCCTCAATTTCAGGGGTTTTGTCAAACAAGGGCTCAGACCTGTTGAGGACCGGATCATGTGATTTACATCCAACTTCAGAGAAAGGATGATGGATATATCCTTCAAAGTAGTCAAGCTTTCAATGCACCATTCCTCTCCTACTGCCAAAATGTTTGATCCAGCCCCTTTGCTTCAAGTAAGTCACCATGAAACAACCTCTCAGACATTACTAAAGACACATGGCCAGGTTATGAAGTGATATCTAACTCCAAGGCAGGCATAACATCAGTGGGCTTAACAACAGATTGTGCCTCAGAGTGATTTGAGGCATCTGGAAAAGAAAGAACTAGAGTGGGTGAACAGGGAAGAGCCTCAATTTTCAAGGGAAGATTAGAAAGGGTTTGTGCTATTGGAGACTCCAGTACTTCCGTTCGAGGCGTTTCAGACTCGCCAATTTCACCTATCCAACACATATGAATATAAGGGGAGGGATCTTCAAGAAGGGTTGCGAACTGGAAAGAACTAGGGTTTTCAATTTCTAGGGAAAGAAGATCTTTTGAAGGAGAGGATGGGTTAGACATTTCTTAGAAGAAGGAAGAGAGTGGATAGTAAAAAAAAATGAACACAAGATAAGATTTAGAAGGATTACTTTGAATTTTTTTTAATAAAATAAGAATTCTGGTGTCTTTTAACAATTGAATTGGGTCCGTAATAGAGGTGACCTTTGGACTTGAAATGGAAAAATGTTTCTTTATGTAAAGACAATGATATGACATGTGGCAAGTGACCGCTAGGTAGTAACTTAACATAGTATGGTGATATTAACCTGAGTAGGGACCTGGTCCCTTGCTTGGAGTAGCCCTAATTAGTATGACTTAATCTTCCCTCTAGCCATAGTGATATGAGTGTGTACCTGCAATAAGGTAAATTTGTGAGTTCCCATACAATTCTTAAAAACCAAACAAGCATAGATACCTGCCCTCTGAGCATAGTCAATGATAGGGTCACTTGCATGGTTGGTGAGGGATCAGTTCAGCCTGAGCATCTCCAAACTCATCCTATTCTAAATGAAGTGTTCCTTGCTCAACGCTTTGGTGAAGATGTCAGCTATTTGGTCTTCAGTCTTGCAGAACTTCATATCAACATTTACCTTTCCAACATTATCTCTAAGGAAATGATTCTCACATCAATGTGCTTGGTTCTTTTATGTTGAACAGGATTTTTGGCTATATTTATTGCACTTGTGTTGTCACACATGAGAGGGATTGTATCTGAGAGGATACAAATTCTTCAAGTTGTTGCTTGATCCATAAAATTTGTGCACAACATGATGTCGCAGCCACACACTCAACCTTAGCTATTGACAAGGCTACAGAGTTTTGCTTATTGGTTCCCCATGAGATTAGTGATGATCCCAGAAAGTGAGTTACTCCTGAGGTGTTTTTCCTATCAACGAAGTACCCTGCATAGTCAGCATCAGCATAGCCAATCAGATCAAACGAATCTCATTAAGGATAAAATAGGACCAGGTCCTGAGTTCCTTTCAGATTTCTCAAAACGCGCTTAGTTGTCTTTAAGTGAGATTCCTTTGGGGATGCCTAAAATATTTCACACATTCCCACACTGAACACAATATCTGGCCTGCTTGTAGTCAGATAGAGAAGTGATCCAATGATTCCTGTATACATCGTCTCATTTACTTCGATACCAGCTTCATCACTTTCAAGTTTAGCACTTGTTCCCATAGGGGTGTCAATTCCCTTATCCTCCAGCATTTTGAACTTCTTGAGAAGTTCCTTGATACACTTTTCTTAATAGATAGAAGTGCCTTAAGTGGACTGCTTGATTTGCAAGACTAAGAAAAAAGAGAGTTTTCCAATAATGCTCATTTCAAACTCACTTCGCATCAAGGAGACAAAGTCCTTTCATAATGATTCTGATGTAGCCCCAAAGATTATGTCATTAACATACACTTGTACAATGAGTAGTTCCTACCCTCTTGATTTCACAAATAATGTGTTGTCAATATTTTGTCTTTCGAAACCATTTTAAAGAAGAAACTTTGACAACCTCTTATGCCATGCTCTTGGAGCCTACCTCAGACCATTAGGGCTTTATCCAGATTTAGCACATGATTCGGTAGATCAACATCTTCAGAACCTGGAGGTTGTTTGATAATACCTCTTCTTTCAGATAACCATTAAGAAAGACACTTTTAAATCCATCTGAAATAGCTTGAACTCTATTTATGTGGCAAATTCAATTAGAATCCTGATAGCCTCCATTCTAGAAATTGGAGAAAAGGTTTCATCGTAATTGATCCCTTCCTCCTAATTATATCCCTGCACTACTAGCCTTAACTTGTTTCTTGTAATAATCACATGCTTATCAAGCTTGTTTCTGTAAACCAACCTGGTCCCGTTTCTGGTTCTGTTTACTGGTCTAGGGACCAGGTGCCATACTTGTCTTCTCTCAAACTAATAAAGTTCCTCCTGCATTGAATTTACCCAATTTGTATCCTCTAGAGCTTTATTTATATTTTTGGGTTCGAATGTGGATATGATTTTTGATAATGCAACTAAATTTCTCATTTTTTTTTATCTAGTGTGCATTCCAGAATCCAAAGGTGAAACAAGCTTGTCCATGGGATGGGAGGGTTGATGCTTCCATCCTGATTTCCTTGTAGCTTTGTTGTTAGGTTCAACAGCTAGTTCTCCATCTTCAGAGTTTTTTTCATTGGTTTCCTCTATGTTGACTGTATCTAAAGAGTTAAGCGGACGTGGTCCTTCTTCAAGATTTGCATTCTTTTCATAATTTGGATCAACCTCATGAGATGTTTCCTGCACAAGACTGTCTCTCTAGATGTGCAGTAGCTCTTCAAGTTCAACTTCATTTCCATCTTCAAGGTTGTTTATTACACCAAATTCATCAAACGTGACATGAACACTCTCCTTTATGCATAGAGTTCTTTTATTGTAGACTTTGTATGATTTGCTTGTTGAAGAGTATCCCACAAAAATTCCCTCATCACTTTTAGGATGAAACTTACCGAGATCATCTTTACCATTGTTAAGAACAAAACATTTGCATCTAAAAGCCTTAAGATAAATGAGTTTACGCTTTCTTCCTTTTAGTAGTTCATACGGTGTCTGTTTAAGCATGGATCTGATGGGGCACATTTTGGTTACATAGCATGTTGTGTTCACTATCTCCACCCAGAAGTTATTTGCCAGATTTGAGTCAATAAGCATGGTTCTTGCAATATCCACCAGAGTTCTATTTTTCGTTTCAACTACCTCATTTTGTTGAGGAGTTCTAGAAGCAAAAAAATTGTGAATGATTCCATGTTCAGCACATAAGCCTTTTATTTGAGCATTTTCAAACTTTGTATCATGGTCCGACCTGATCCCTACAATCTTACAATTCAGCTTTATTTGAATTCTTTTTGAAAAAATAATGAACACTTCAACTGTCTTCTCTTTGGTTTATAGGAACATGATCCATGTGAACTTTGAAAAATCATCAACTATCACCAGAATGTACTTCTTTCAACCTCTACTTTGAATCTTTACATGACCGCATAGATCCATATGAAGAAGTTCCAATGGCCTGGTTGTACTGACCACATAGATCCATATGAAGAAGTTCCAATGGCCTAGTTGTACTTATGCCTTTCTTATGTTTGAACGAGGATCTGGTTTGCTTTCCTTTAACACAAGCATCACAAATCTTATTAGCTGCAAATTTCAATTTTGTGCAAGCCAAGGACCAGGTCCCCGAAGACAAGTTTATTTAGAAGTGATGTACTTACATGACCAATCCTGCTGTGCCACAATCTGTGTTGTCGCTTTGAACACTAAGACATGTAAGATTATCTTCTCTTATTGAGTCTAGGTTTGATAAAAATATATTCTTGAGCCTCTTTGCAGTTAATATCACCTCTTGAGAGATGAGATTGGTATCAATGCACTTGTTGGAAAAAATTGACTTTATTTCCCTTATCACAGATCTGGGAAACGCTAAGCAAGTTATGCTTCAAACCATTAACATAGTAAACATCATCTATGGAATGCTCCGCAGACTTTTCATTTTCCCAATTCCAAGAATGTACCCTTTCTTACCATTTCCAAATGACACACCACCACCTTGGTGTGCTTCACAAGAGAGGAAGTGATGCACTTCTCCAGTCATATGCTTAGAGAATCTGTTGTCCATGAACCAGCATTGACTGTTTCTTCTCTTTTGCAGACAAATAATCATTTGTTAGATTTAGGAACCCATTTGAGACAGAGTTTTAAAAAATTAGACAAGTGCTTGTAAGAAACTTTTCGGTCCAAGGAGGCAGTTTTTTCTCATTGAACTTATAGTTAGGACCAGGTTCCCTTCTTTTCTTTAGTTTGGAGAACTTTTCAAGGTTCTCTTTGAATTTACTTAGAGATTCACAAGTCCTTTTCATATGGTTGTTTCTACCACAATGAGTGCACAACAAGTTATCAGAGACATACTTTATGTGAGGGTTGTAAGGAGGCTCTATCCTCCGACATCCTAAACCCTTCCCACTGTTGTATTTTTGATAAGCTAGGTTTGCAAGGATCTTTGAGGAATTAGTCCATTTTAAGGATTTGCTTAATTCCTCCTTAGCTTGACCTAGATCTATTTCTAACTGGGAGTTTCTTTCTAGTACAACAACCAGTTTTACCTCAAATTTCTTTAAGTTTGCTTCCAGATCCAACTCAAAACTACACTTCTTTTTCCCATTTAAAGAGGTTTCTGACTTTTCTTTAAGTTGCAAGTAATTAGTCTCTAGAGCTACCACTCGATCATTTATTTTAGACATTTGAGATAGAAGAGCTATTTTTTCATCTTGACAAAAGTCTAAGTTCTCTCTCAAGGCATTCTTTTCAACATTTAATTCACCAACTGAATCAATTAGCACAACAACAAGTTTTTTTAACCTTTTGATGGAGTAAGTATCTATATTACATTTAAGGTCAAGAAAGGTTACCTCTTCCTTAGTGTCTTTATCTTCTGACTTTGCCATCAATGAAAAAAGAGAGTTGAAGATGTTTTCCTCATCTTTGATCACCATCATGGAAATATCTTCGGGATGATTTGATTTCTCAGAGTCATTTGAGGAGTTACCCTATACAACAAGAGCTTTCTTTACCATCTAATCAACGGTTGCTTTTCTCTTTACATTATCAGGGACCTGGTCCCTACGCTTTTCTCTATCATCTCTGACGTAATCTTTGTACTAGCTTGTGATTTGGATACTCTCTCATGAAATGTCATAGCTTTCCGCACATATGACAAAGATCATTTGCATTTGTAGATCGACAAGAGTTTCCTCCTCTCTGGAACCCTCAATTTATTTTACTATTTTTTGAAATCATCTAATCATGTAGGCGATCCCCTCATCGTCTTCTGATAGTTCACTTGGGGAGGCCTTTAGTGCCAAGGACTTGTCTTTCTTTCCTTTTCTTTTAAAGAGATCTTGTTGCTTTTTTAGCTCATAAGTTTGAAAGTTTCCAATCAGCTCGTCCATGGTGAGAGTCTTCAGGTTCCTAGCCTCACTGGTACCATTTACCTTGCTCTCCCATGACTTCGGAAGAATTCAAAGAATCTTTCGAACTTGTTTGCTTGGATGTATAGACTCACCAAGACATCAAAACTCATTGGTTATGGAAGTGAATATGATGTGCATCTCATGAATGGTCTCTCCTTCCTTCATGCTGAAGTTCTCATACTAAGTCGTAAGCATGTCCACTTTCAATTCCTTCACTTGAACAGTAGCTTCGTGGGCTATCTTTAAGCAATCCCAAATTTCCTTACATGTTTCACATGCTAAGATTTTGTTGTATTCATCAGCTCCAATGCCACAAACCAATAGTTTCTTAGCCTTGTAATTTTTTTCGATTCTTTTTTTCTATTAGTTTCGTCATACTTCTTTTTGGTTTTGGGAACCACGCGAGTCAGATATCCTTCTTTAACATCCTTAGTAGGATCATAAGAACCATCAAGAATGATGTCCCAAAGTTCATTGTCTTCTACCATAATATAGTCATGCATTATAGTCTTCCACCACGTATAGTACTGTACATTAAAGCGAGGGGGACGTGTGATGGACAGACCTTCTTCTAAGCTTGGTGGAGCAGCCTCACATGATCCTTTCTTGATGTTAGTCAAAATAGAATGTTCAAGCTCTGATACCAACTGTTGAGATATGCTAACTCATCGTGTGCTATAGTATCGGGTCGAAGGTATGCTGGAATGAAGTAAAAGAAATACAAAGAACAATAAAGACAAGGAGTTTTTACGTGGAAACCTCCTTGATCAAGGGAGTAAAACAATGACATGTACTCACATGATTTCCAACTGTTTTCACTAATATCAAGAAACAAGTAAATACAGTTTTAAAATACACCAAATGAGATTAAACTCATAATCTCACTACAAGTAATAACTGTATTACTCCACTGAGCCAAAGCAATGCCTCCATTGCCTACTATATTAACTAACTCTAATTAATATAGACTTCACTCACAAGACACACAATTACCTTTGACTGCGTTCTTATATTTGGTACACAAGTAAAAGACTTGATGCGTTTCTTTATAGATGAGAAACAAATCTTACAATGTCAGCACATTATAAGCATTTAGACAACAACACTTAAAAGATGCCCTTGATATCAATATCAGGTCCCTTGGTGTGTTTTTTAAAGCTTGAGTTCTTTAAAGAAAAATATAACACTTTATAAATGAATGATCTTTGTTGTTTGTTGTTTTGAATATATCAATCAACCAATCTAATTAATATAGACTTCACTCACAAGACACACAATTAACTTTGACTGCGTTCTTGTATTTGGTACACAAATAAAAGACTTGATGCGTTTCTTTATAGATGAGAAACGAATCTTACAATTTCAGCACATTACAAACATTTAGACAACAACACTTAAAAGAAGACCTTGATATCAATATCAGGTCTTTTGGTGTGTGTTTTAAAGCTTGAGTTCTTTAAAGAAAAATATAACACTTTTTAAATGAACGATCTTTGTTGTTTTGAATATATCAATCAACCAATTATGTATTATCCGTTGAACAAACAACTTTGTCCATTCTCATTAGAGTAGTACACGGTCCTTCTCACTAACCGCTAACAAGGAAACTTTACAAGTGTTCACCGTTGAGACTTGGACGATAGCGATTCTACCGTTAATCAGGTCCCAACCTTTGTGAGAATCATCAAAACACTGAAATACTAAATGATATGTAATAAGGACCTTAGTCCAAATAATAATAATGTAATGCATGTCCTAGTTAAGTGCCAATGCATACTTTATCTTTGATGTTTCTCTTTTTTTTTATAATTTCTTAGCCATTTAGTTTCTTCAAAGTATAAATGGTACGCCTAAGAGGAAATGAAACGACTATTTACTTACACGACAAACGAACACAACATATTGTGAATTAAAGGAAATTATTAACCCATAAGGTTTCACATGGAGCCTTTTGAATTCTTAACTAACAGTTATTATTATAGGCAAATTCGGTATATTTGGATAGAATGTATCATTTTACATTGTTACATAAGTCACACATTCATAGTTTGAATGATAACAAAAAGTCACACTCTCTCTTATTACCGGATACATTACTTATTTTACCATATTTCTTAATAGAGAGAGAGAGAGATAGAGAATTTCCTAAACACAAATCTAAATGTTGAATCAACGATTTATAGAAGATTCAAAATTTAACTTTAAGGTCTCAAGTTCAAATTCTAAATTACATTGGTTGAAAAATTATACTTTTATGTTCCAACTAAAAAAACATTATTGTTGGTATAAACAAACAAATCAAACGTGTTTCACATTAGACAAAAATCTTGTCTATAAAATGAAGGGGTAAGCAAGGAAGGATAATCATCTAAACAAAAAAAGTCCCTAAAGATGAAGATCATAGTAGTTCTCTTTGTTTCCCTTGCAATATTCCTTACATTGGCAACTTGCAACAACAACCAACTATTGGTAGATGTAGTCGATATTGATGGTAAACCCCTCAATGCAAGCAATAGGTACCACATACTTCCAGCCTACTACACTATGGAAGGTGGAGGGGTACGCCTCGCTAATCGGGGGGGGGGGGGATCAATCACAAACTCTTGTCCCACATCGGTCGTGCATTCACAAAATGTTACAGACTATTGTATCACAATTCATTTTATGCCTAAATATCAAACATATGGTAGCATACTCTCCATTAAACATCAGATTCTATCTTGATTATTTAAATCCATGTCCTAACCTAATAGTGTGAAAGGTCGACGACTTTGGTGAAGTCGTACAACCAAATGGCCACACAATTAGCATGGGTGGAGAGTTGGAAAATATCATTTGTAACATCCCTCCTTAGAAAGAGCTAAATTTAGAAAGAACTAATTTGGAAAGAGCCAAATCAAGAATTTTTCAACTTAAGCTTAAGTTATGAGTTTTGGGTCAACCTCAAATGACCATAACGTTTAGTACAGGATGAGTTAGGTGGCCCATAAGAAATCAAATGAAAGTTCGTTGAATTCTCTTTACAATGCCATCGAGCTTGCTAAATTTTATGTTCGGATGAGGGGGATACGCCCGTTTGAAGTCAGCATGTCCAGTTAAGGAACGTTACCCAAATTTATGAGGGATATTTTGGTCTTTTCCTTACCCCTTCAGCTTAAACCCTATTTTAGTAATAATTTAGGGGCCTAAACTGATTTGGGACAGTTTTAATAATCCTAAATTATGCTTAGGACTTTAGGATAGAGTTCAAGAAGAGAAAAGAGGAGAAAAGGAAGAACGATCAAGATTTCTTGCGAATCGAGGATTTGTTTCGCCAAATCAAGGTATGTAAGTTTTCATAGTGTTGGGTTTGTTCACCCAAACACCAAAAATGTAAATTTCATCCATAACTTCATTCTTGAGGTTGAATTATTTGAGTTCTTGAAGGGTGTTCTTGAGGTTTTGTTCTTCTTGCTTTGTTTATGAAGTTTGATGAATTTTGAGGTGAGGATTTCGATTGTTGAGGGTGGTTATAGGGAAAAAGAGAGTATATTCTTGTGTACTTGTATTGGGTAATTGAATCTAAGGAAAATTTGAGGAAAACAATCGATTCTAGGCAAATTAGGGTCAGAAAATGAGAAACAAAATTCGTTGGGTTTTCTGGGAAGGGGGCTGGCACGTCGCGCCATAAAGTTGAAGGATTGGCGCGCCGCGCCACTCAGTATGCCAGGGTTGCATGCCCCGACCTATTTTCAGTCGTTTTCTCTGCCTGAGTTCTTTTAAAGTATACCTTCACTCCTTTCTGATTCTAACTACGTTAAACTGCATATAAACATCGAAAAATCCTTCACAACATGAATTATAACCCTTGAATTCATAATTCAAATCCAAGGTAAAGTTACGAGTAAAATCTCGAGAGTTCTTTCGAGTCATTTGAGTAGTCTTTTGCCAACATTTTAAACTTGTTTTAAGACTTGCGTATGAGGATGAGCAGAGTTGAGTTTCATTTTTTAAAATGAATGTATGGGAACTAAGTATTCCTAAGAGTAAATGTTTTCACATTTAAAAGGAGGAGGAAACCTTGATTTCCAAATGAGTTCATGATTAGTTTTGAGTATAAATCTTTTTTAAGAGAATATTTTGAGTAATAATGTCAAAGTTTGAGGATGAGAAAATGTTTTTAAACATATGAGATGAGTATATTTTTGGGAGTAGTATTGAGCACCGATATGGGGACGAGTTCATACAACTCAAAGTACTCATAAACCATGTAGCCAACGTGGGTAGAAAGGGTCATACTTTTTAGATGATTTCTTATTGCTTTTTAAGCATAGCTTATTGGATCCACTTAGTTGAGGATGTCTTATACTCCGACAAGATATAAGACAGTTCTGGAAGCGTGAATGAGATGTTGTATCATCACATAGCTCATAGTGATGGTTGTCAGTTAGAGAATCTTCCAACTTGATTTATTTTGTATATTTAGATACAAACTGAGTTATTATTGTATTTTTCAATACATTGAGTTGTTATCTACTGTTTTAAAAGATTTTCTTTTGATCGCATCATTGTCATTGCTTTTATATTAAAATGAGTTGAAGTTGAGTTGAGGTTGAGTTGAGGTTGAATTGATGTTGAGTTGAGATGAGATGAGGTAAGTATGTTTATCCAGTTGAGTTGTTATCTACTGTTTTAAAAGATTTTCTTTTGATCGCATCATTGTCATTGCTTTTATATTGAAATGAGTTGAAGTTGAGTTGAGGTTGAGTTGAGGTTGAATTGATGTTGAGTTGAGATGAGATGAGGTAAGTATGTTTATCCAGTTTCAGTTCATGCTTTGTCAAGTTTTAGATTTCCCCTGATCGTACATTCAATGTACTAATGCCTTTTGACTTGCATCATTTCATGATGCAGATTTGGTGAGCCTCTTTGCTTTCTGGAGGACTTAACATTGAGTTTATTTTTCAGTTTTTTGTTATTAGGATGTCGTGGGTCTTGTCCCGATGCCCATCTCGGTTCGTAGAGGCTTCATAGACAGTAGAGGTTTGAGAAGTCTATTTCATTTTCATTGTTGATGTTCGAGACTTGAGTTGCCTTTTTTGGCCAGTGAATGTTTTATTTAAAATATTCTGAAGAACTATTTTGAGATTTTGGGTAAAATTTTACTTTTGAGTTCATACGTTGTTGAGTAAGTCTTTCACTGAGAGTTGAGCCAAGCCAAGGGTTCGCTTGGGGCCATCAATGGTTCTCGAGTGTCCGTCGTATCGAGGGTGTAGGCTCGGAGCGTGACACCGTTAATGTGACTACTTGGTTCCAAATTGAGCCTATTGCGAATAACAATATAATCTAGTATTTTGTCCTGATATAAAATGCTACAATATTGGTCATTTTCGCCAAAGTGGATATTATCGTATGGGTCTCTCGGAAAACCCAATGTTCTTTAAGTTCAAAATACATCTTCCATATGGGGAGTAATGAGTCAGCGATTTCAACTCATTTAGGGCTTGATATTCCTAGTTTTAGTGTCCTCAATGCCTAATTTATGCTCTAAACTGATATTAAAGTGTTGATTTGGAACAATGAAGGGAAAGAGGCAAGACAAGGACATTACCAGGCAAAAAGTAGCGAAAAAGCTGAAGAAGTTGAAGGAAGGTAATCTTGGTGATCGCCAAGACCACTCGGCGAACCGCCGAGTGGTCCTTCAACTCGCCAAATGTTACAGCATGCCAGCCCTGAGGAAAACCCAACTTGGCGATGGAATAGGACAATTGGTGAACCACCGAATGGATCGGCGACAACAATTCTGATCGCCTAAAGTTACAGGAGTCCAATGGTGCTGAGGCAAGTCAAGAAGGCGATGGAGTGAGACACTTGGCGCATTGCCAAATTTGTCGGCGATGGATGACTTATTCCGCCGATTGATTCACAAGCTGAAAATTTGGAAGAGTATAAATGCAAAAAAAATTTAAAATTTGAAGAGAGCTTCCTGGTCCGAAAATTGTGAGCAACTGCTCTTAGTATTTGAGAGTTTTTACCTTGAGCTTTTGATTCCAAACACTGTTCTTAGAGTTTTCAGTAGAAATTTCAAGTGGGTTTTGAATTTTAGTTGATTTGAAGCATTGTAAAGCCTTGGAATTCATTACCCAGCTCATGGACAACATAGTTGGTAATATTTTCCTGTTTTTTATAATTTGTGGCTAAAACTCTCATTCTTGGGGGTGTGATTATGTGATTAATTTCTTCAATTAGCTTATGGGTGTTAGTAATTACAGATTGAAATGTTGTTTTGAAGTGAGTTTGATTGATAGTTGTGTTTCAATCTATGAATTGTAGTTGCAAATGCAATTCTAACTTAGTATACCGGACTTGCTTGAGAAAGAGGTTTTAGAATTAAGGCTATCGATTGATGATTGTAGTGATTGGGTTATCGTTGATTTAGCTCGAGAGAGTGAATCTAAATTTGATCCTACCAATCTAGCTCGAGAGAGTAGATTAATTAAAGTTTTGGGTTGTATACATTGTTATGCTTGTCGAGGTTCGAGAGAACTCGCTTAAATTGTAATGGCCGATCAAGAGATGGCTATTACATCTATAGTCTAGCCTACCCACTAAGACTCAGTGAATTTCAGTAATTGGCAATCACCCGTATAGAGATATTGGCAATTAATGGATCACATCCCCAAGGATCCCTCTCTACTTGATTACTCACCTGTTTTCGTAGTTTTTAAAGTTGTTACTTGACAAACCTAATCCCCCCATCTGACATTTATCGTCAACCACTGGAATTAACATTAATTGGTTTCGATAATGTTTACTTATACAAATGATTAGAGCACTTTCTTTACTTCGTAATTGCATTCTATTCCGTATCACTCCCTGTGAAATCAACCCCAACTCTTCATTGGGTTTATACTGGATTGCGACCGCCTACACTTAGAATTGGATGAAGTGTAGTTAAACGTTATCAGGGAGCCCGAAGTGTATTGATCGTCATCATCTATTATATGTATGCCTCGATTTTCTCTCGATTGAAGTCAGTTCTTCTTCAACTACCTCAGTCTTAAGATAATTGTTGTGTTCTTCACTTCTTCTTAGTTATGAAAATATATCAGAATATGATCAATAAACACTATCACTAATTTGTTCAAAAACGACTTGAAAACCTTATTCATTAAGCCTAGCACAAATTATACTTTATGTATTATAACCAAAAACACATTACTGTTGTACAAATAATGATATAAACAGACAAATTAAAAGTGGTTCACATCAGAGAAAAATATTGTCTATTGAAGAGGGTTCAATAGTCTGCATAGATTGTTGAAGTTAGAGATTAGAGTTAGTTCCTAAATTTCAAATGTTTGTAATCTGAATAATTGTTGAGACTCATTGTTTTAATAAAATTGAGGCAAATCATGCCATAGTGTAGGTCATGAGTTTTTCTTTTTATAAACTGACTATTTTTTACGTAAAAAATACGATATTGCTATTTTTATTTTATCTTTGATAAAAAGTCAATGTAAAATAAATAGTTTAACTTAATTCATCACTTAGACAAAAAATTGACAGCCTAATAACTCACCTCTTTTGTAATAGTTAGAAGTGCATAAAACATCAGGATAAAATATACATTGGGTAGCTAATTATTTAATATATTTACCTCTCTTTTTGTAACCACGATAAGCTCACTAGCTAGATCATATCAATAATTGGGAGATCAACATTGCTATTTACTTTGCCTCATTTTATGCGGTGTAATTTTTTTAATTGGTAAAAAAAATCTTAAATTTTCTTGTTTAGACACAATGTTAATTCAAATTTATTTTCAAATAGATATATTTATAAATATATTCATAACTTATTTTAGATCATAAAAATTTCATATTCAGTCATATACCATCAGTTAGTATAGTATATATAGAGAGAGTATTATTTTCGACAACAATAATTGCATAGACCATTTGAATTGTGCCACGACAATAGTTGAGTTGTACACATGAGCGTATCTAGTGGGTGTTCCGTGGGTTCACGTGATCAACCATACCTTCCATCTCTAGATCATATAGAATAGAGTTATATTTTTTTTTAAATACTTAAATATATATAGATGTGTGAATCCACTTCAAAATATCATATAATGTGTTAATGATTGGGTGCACCTTTCTAAGTGAGGTCAGAAATTTAAATCTTATATCGTTAATTTGTAACATTTTTTTACGTGCAAATTGACGGTTCTTCACTAATGTTGTCAAGTTTCTTTCAAATGAAGGATCGGTGAGTCATATTGTTGAACTAACGTTTTTAAAGTTTTGGCTGTATCATGATTTTTTTTTTGTAATTATTAAAACAAGAAATTATACGTTAAAAAAACAATTCCAAGTCATTGTCCATGTGGAAAGGATATAACAATTAGTACACAACAATCCAAGTAATTACCCAAGCGTTTTTAAAAAAAAAAAAATTCGCTATTTTTCCATAATCTTTCAAATGAAGTGACTAATAAATTGGGTGTTATTTCAAATAGCACCCAAACCTGTGCTATTTACATTTTCAATAGTCGATCTATCCTTATAGAATTTCCCAACCATAGCCATTCTGCAATCATGTGCTAAATTCACGAAGTAATCTTGCGTCTTAAAAATAAATTTTTTTTAAAAAATTTATACAATATATTTTTCTTTTTAATTAGTTTTAAAAATAATAATATTTTTTTATTTGATAAATATTTAATAACACTATCAATGTTTTATCCATGTTCCAACTTATTTGATAAAAAAAAAGTCCAAAAAACATACTCTTTTGAAATATAATATTGCAATGTTGATTTAAATTTCTTTAAGTTTGTGCTCAGTCATATCCTACACAATTCTGCACTAACAATTATAGTGAAGCTCAAGTGAATTTAATTGGTATTCATGGTGCTCTAATCAACTGTTCGAGGCTCTAGAAGTTGGGTTGGATTCCATGATAGCGATTCAAATGATCAATAAAATTTGTAAGCCTTCTTGGAGGATTCTAGGTATCATTGATGAAATAAAAAGGGCCGACTCAACAAGATTAGGGGTCTAAAGCGAAATTTAGGCCAAACTTAATGAAGGGGCTCTAATAATTTATTTTTTTCATCATATTTACTTTTATTGAGAAAATAGTCAAATGCCCCCCCTAATCTATCTTCAGATTTCCAACTTTACACTTCAATTTCATGGGGTCTTATCACCCCTTTGAACTTTTTAAATTTGATATTATTACAACCTTAAAACGTCACAACCACATTAAATGGCTGGTGAAACTCACACGTTTGACAAGTGGAAATTTTATTAAAAACTTCTTTTTATTCTTTTTCTTTTCTGATTTATTGTTTTAACAACTAGTTAAAGGTCACAATGTAAAAATGTACGGATGGATTTTGGATCTTCAAATTTGGAACTTGTTGATAACATAGATGGTTGGTAATTATTTGAAGCTACATAAACTGAGTTTGACTGAGTTCATGGCTAAGATTTTTAGATTTGAAGAACACCGAAATTCCCTAAAAATCGATGGGCTTCCATATGAAATTATTGGATATGTATTCATGAATTGGGAGCAACTTTCGTTGATGGTTGGGATGAAGCTTTCGTTGATTTCGAGAAAAGCTTATATCTAAAATTTAGGTCGATTTTGAGAAAATTTAGAGTTTGTTTACATCAAATTCTCAGAGCAATGGGACGAAGAAGATGAAAAACGGGTGATGCATTTTTTAGATTTGCAGTAAACTGACAGTTATTGAAATCAGTTGTGGAAAATTTCTATGGGTCTGTTGAGTATTGAATATAGGATCAAAATATTTCTTAGTATTCAAAGTTTATTGAAGAAAATCAATTGGGTGTCCTTATTCAAGCTTAATTTTGCTTTGATTTGACAGATTTTAGGTACATAATTCTTGATTGTTGAAAGTGGTGGGTGAAATTGCTATATATGATTTGAGGTGTATCAATTGACGTAGTGAAGACAATGATTTCAAAATGGTGAATGTGTTGGGATATATACTATTAACCATATGTTAAGATATAATATTTATTATTGAATAAATATTTGCTCAGTTTTAATCGATCATATATTTGTTTATGGTGTCTGTTTACTTATATAGTAGATGATTTAGTGTGTAGAATTTTAGCTTATACACAGAGGATTATATCATCGGTTCTTATAAGTATAAAGTTTTTTGTTCATAATCTAGGATAAAAATTGGACATGCCATCGGTATGATTGTAGCACAAGATTATATGTAATTTATCTTGATTATGGAAACGGTATAGTTTCAACTTCTTGTGCTAGTGCATTTTCTATGTATTGAACGGGACCGAGTAGAGATAGTTGTTCTAGAATGACTCACAAAAACATATTCTCTAAACTATTAAATGTACTTATATTCTTAACCTGATATAACTATTATGTTATGTATATATTAATTATCGTTTTGATTTATTAAAAGGTGAGATTCTGAATATGCCTAGTAGATTGGATGATAATAATATATATTGGTGAAATAATAAGTTAGTTGATGGAATCCATGTCTTGTTATAGAGATTGATTGATATGTCTTTTTGAGAAACTTATAAGTTTTCATTGTGTCAAACGTTGCAAGTGGATTTATGAATCCGACACATGAAATAAGTTAAGTAGTTCTCTAAAGGAAATTTATCATTAAATTAAATTCGTCAGTAATTTAATTTATTGATTAGTATCTGTAATCTTAACATGGGGAATTACATAAGTGTTTAATGGGGAATTTTGAAATATAAATAGAGGAGTGCAATTACGAATTTCTAGTGGAATGATTTGTAATTTATTATGGTAAGAATAAATTCAAATTAATTATTGGAATTATTTCCATAATAGGAAGCCTCAGTAATTGATTATGTGGTCCCTACAATGCCCATATTTAACTAGAACTCAGAATCCTATTTCTTAGGGAAAAAAGGAGTAGGCGTGTGTTTTCTTGTTTCTCAAGAAAACTGAGTTTTCTTCTCCTTTTTGAATTGGGAAGGAATCTCTATAAATAGAGATTCTCCAAACCTAGAAAAATATTGATTATTTTTCTATTCAATACTTGCCCACCCAAGTATTGAGAGAGTTTAGATGTGAACTTGGGATCACTGTAGAAGATCATAGTTGTTGTCAATCTTGTGGATTCCCTTGAAGGTCTGTCTAACTTGGGGATTCGCTTGAAGGTATTTTCTCACGCTTCAAGAGGTATTTATCGAATTAAATTTAAGCAAGTTTATGTGTTCTAGCATAAACGAATTTGGTTATCTATTATTCATGTAAGTAGTAAGATTTTGGTAAGCTTCCGCTGTGCATATAGTTTTCCAACAGAATAATGATGAAATTTTGTGCTTGCCATAGATGTTGAATCAAGTTACTACAAAGAAGAAAACAAATTAAAAGAGATGAAAATAATTAGGAAAAAAAAGGAAAAAGAAAATAAAAATACATATATTTTAAAAAAATATTAGAAATAATATTTTAATATTTATTTTTGGTCTTCACTATCTTTGATAGAGTGAAATACACTCACTTTGCAAGGTAATCGTTTTGGGAGATAATAATTTCAATTATAAACAATTCAAGGGGGGAAATAGAACCCCCGTGAAATTGAAGTGTGTAGTTGAAAATCCGAATATAGGTTAGGTGCAATTTTATCATTTTCTCTACTTTTATTTAAAATGTAACGCCCCAAACTCGAGGGGCGCAACTGCTTCCTAATGCCAAAACTCAGGCCCAAGCTGACTCTGCGGAACCATTTGCTACTAGCGCATGGGAGCCACACGCAATCAAGAAATCAAACAAGTATATCTCGGCTTAAAACTAAGCCATCGGCCGGTAAGTCCCCTGTCAACTGATCTATAAAAGAAACAGCTACTCCCAGGAGATCATGTAAATAAATAGCCAACTAGCACAGAAATCCTGATTGGACCGTCGAGGCCACCATGATATCTATACCAAAACTAAAAGTAGGTATATATAAATACAATACGTCAAATAGCTCACAAGCTTCAGCAAACCAACAACATAGGTCAGTATGGCCATAACATAGCTATACACCCCCACACACTAGTCTGCAAGCCTCTAAAAGTAGTAAAGATTAACGGGACAGGGCCCCAGCCTACCAATAAAGATATATACAATAAAAGGTAACAAACCTCCCAACTCTGGCAGCTCCGGAGGAAAGGGGCTAGCCAACCGGATAAAAGTCAATCCTGCTACTAAAGAGGTCTACTCAGTCGTCTGTCAGGACCTGCATGCATGAATGCAACGCCCCCAAGGCAATGGGGCGTCAGTACAAAATAATGTACAGAGTATGAAAGGCAATAGACTATGATGAGGTATCCTGATATACTGGAATAATCTAATAAATAAATATAGGATAAGATAAGTGTACTGACCTGCTCCTAAATCTAAACTTATCAAAAATAATAAAACAACAACCTAACCATGCCGCCATAACTTTGGCAGGTACAAACAACACACAGGACTGCCTACTCAGGCCTCCATAAGCCCGGAAGGTGCGAATCAGCCTATATACCCCTATCAGTAGTCCCTTAGCCCCGTAGGCAGTCACATAGCCCTCTTAGGAATTAATATATCCCTGTAGGCAGCACATTACTCTCTTAGGTATCAACGTAGTTTATAGACAACTCATAGCCCTCTTAGGCAACAACATGGCCTTGTAGGAAGCAGATAGCCTTCTTAGGCGTCAATATAACCCTGTAGGCAACTCATAGCCCTTCTAGGCACAATATAGCCTCGTAGGCAACTCATAGCCATGTTACGCATCCATATAGCCCTGTAGGCAGAACATAGCCCTTCTAGGCATAGATCACATTCCTACAGCTAACCACAATAGCCCCAACGACAATAATAACAATCCAACTGCTAAAAGCGAGCAATTTAGTTATAAGCAATCTATACAAATAGCCTCTAAGTCGTGTCCAACATAGGGACGCTACTAACTAAATAAGAATCCCGACAGGGGAAGATTATATCAACTCGAGCAGCCAATAATCAACAATCACGGCTACAAGTATATCAAGGATAACAACCCAAATATATTGCTTCTAAGCTTTAAGGAAACATGTCGTAAGTAGGAAATAGTCTTAACATACCTTTTTCGTTGAATTCACGTGTCCTAATAACTTTAATCACAACCCCCCATTCATACTAGAACAAGGCAGGATCATAATCAACACAAAAGAATAGAAGATACAACAAAAATCTGATAAAAGATATGTATTTCTGTCGCAAATTGCTATTTGCGACTTGTCAAAGCTAGAGTCGATGAAAGAAGAGCCTTATCTTGATTATAAGTTTGTAATACACCTCAAAACTTGAAAATATGCCCAAACCCTTGCTGTCCCAACACTAAAGTGTGATATGCTACGAAATCGATAAAACAAATTATACCACGATAATGAGCCCAACGCGTAGAACAACTTTCATCAAGGACTTAAGTCGAGAAAATATGTACCTTGTTGATCCTAGAAATGGGTTTCTCTATTTTTCTCTGGTTTTTAGCTAAAAATGAAGAAAAGGTTCGAAGAAGAAGATATATGTAAAGTTCCACCGATCTAAGGCCCCACCTCACGTGCCTACTTGTGCAGTCCCACAAAAACGCAAATATCTCTCTATTCTGAAGTCGTTATGAACAAACAGTTTAATGCGTTGGAAACTAGACTCGTAGACCTTCGATTCGATAGGTCGTGGTCCCCATAACTCTTTATATATTGGGAGAAAATATCCAAGATATTTGACCCAAATTTCAGAGAAATCTTAAAAAGGTACTTACGATAACTTCCGCCAACTTTTATTTCACCACTTACTTAAATTCAAAACTTGAGATACAGCCCTTGAACACTTAAACTATGACATACCACATCATTTTTAATTTATTACTCACTCTCTTTGTCTTTCCACAAAGATATGAGTTAATTTAGACGTTTTGAAAAGTCGGGGTGTTACATCCTTAGCTTCCCCCTTAGAAACATTCATCCTCGAATGAAAAATCTGATTCACGTTGTTCAGTCCTTAGGAGTTGCCAAAAGTTAGGCAGTGTATCCTTTCTAGATGTCACTATCCAAGAACCTAAAATGCAAAATTTCTAGCCTAGGCGTCTCACATGACGACATAAATAGCTAAGCGCTATAGCTCCACCATAACAGTGCAAGCAGATATACAACGACAACCACAATAATAATAAGCAACATTGTGTGTATATATATATATATATAAATTAGATAGGTATCTTACCTTATTGTCCTAATATAAACTGATATGCCATCACCCTGGGTATGAAACAAGTGAGGATATTTGGATCTCATGCCATCCTCAGCTTCTCAGGTCATCTCTTCTCTATTCTTGTTCCTCCACAATACTTTAACCGAAGCCACCTCTTTGGTCCTCAATTTATGGACCTACCGATCTAAAATGGCAACTGGAGTTTCCTCTAGGACAACTCCTCTGTGATATGAACATCCTCAACTGGGACAACCCGAGAAGGGTCTCCTACACATTTCCGTAGCATCGATACATGGAAAACTAGTTGAACATATTTTAGCCCTGAAGGAAATTCTAACTCATAAGCAACTCGTCCTACCCTCCGAAGGATCTGGTATGGCCCAATGAATCTTTGACTAAGCTTTCCTTTTTTGCCAAATTGCATAACACCCTTCATAGGCGAGACTTTTAAGAATACACAGTCGTCGACACAAAACTCTAAGTCCATTCGTCGCACATCTGAGTATGACTTCTGTCGGCTTTGAGCTGTTAGCAGCCTCTCCCGAATGAGCTTAACTTTATCCACTGTCTGCTGGACTAAGTCGAGTCCAATCAACCCTGACTCACCTACCTTGAACCATCCAATGGGGGATCTATATTTTCTCCCATACAAAGCCTCATAAGGTGTCATCCCGATGTTGGAATGATAACTATTATTGTATGCGAACTCAATAAGAGGCAAGTGGTCATCCCAACTTCCCTTGAAGTCAGCGCGCATGCCCGTAACATATCTTCGAGTATCAAAATTGTGCGCTCAGCCTGGCCATCTATCTGAGGGTGAAAGGCGGTACTAAGATTAACATGTGTCCCTAATCCTTTCTGGAAGGACTTCCAGAAATTGGGGGTAAATTGTGCTCCTCTATCAGAGATAATAGATACTGGGACACCGTGTAGCCTAACAATCTCTCTAATATAGAGCCCTGCATAGTCTTCGGCCGAAATAGTAGCCCTGACTGGTAAAAAGTGGGCTAATTTTGTTAGTCTATCAACAATTACCCAAATAGAGTGAAACTTGTGATGCGATCGAGGTAACCCTGTAATAAAATCCATATTAATTGCTTCCCATTTCCACAAAGGAATGGCTATCTCCTGAACTAGACCAGCGGACGTTTGGTGCTCAGCCTTCACCTGTTGGCAGTTAGGACAATGCAACACAAACTCAGCAACGTCCTTCTTCATCCCATGCCACCAATAAATCTCCTTAATATCATGGTACATCTTCGTCGAACCAGGGTGAATAGAATAACGAGAATGATGTGCCTCTTCCATAATTCGATGTCGAAGCCCTGCAACATTCGGAACACACAATCGACCGTTGCATCTGAGGACTCCATCTCCTGCTATATCAAATGGTAAAGATTGTTGATCATGAGCCTTGGCTCTTAGCTTCTCTAAGCTAGGATCATCTTGTTGCCGTGATTTTACTTCTACAACTAGAGATGATACGACTGTATCTGAATTGTGACCCCACTATCGTTTGCCTCTAACAATCTGACTCCTAAGCTAGCTAACTAATGAAGCTCTTGCGCTAGCTCCCGCTTATCAACACCTAAGTGGGATAAACTACCCATAGATTTTCGACTGAGGGCATCAGCTACCACATTCGCCTTTCCTGGATGATATAAAATATCCACGTCGTAGTCTTTCAGTAACTCAAGCCATTGACGCTGTCACAAATTTAACTCCCTCTGTCTAAATATATATTGAAGGCTCTTATGATCTGTGATGATGTCAACATGAATGCCATACAAATAGTGTCTCTATATATTTAACTCATGCACAACTGCAGCCAACTCTAAATCGTGGGTCAGATAGTTCTTCTCATGCTTCCTCAACTGCCTTGAAGCATATGTGATAACCTTACCATGTTGCATTAGAAGACATCCCAACCCAACACCAGAAGCATCACAATATACCACATAGCCTTCTGAACCGTCTGGTAATGCAAAAACTGGTGCTGATGTCAACCTGTCCTTCAACTCTTGGAAACTATGCTCGCAAGCCTCAGTCCACTGGAACTTAGCTACTTTTTGAGTCAGCTTCGTTAATGGGGCTGAAATTGAAGAAAACCCCTCTACAAACCTTTTGTAGTACCCAGCTAACCCTAAGAAACTATGAACCTCAGTCGGAGTCATGGGTCTAGACTAAGTCTTTACGGTCTCAATCTTTTGTGTATCAATCGCAATGCCTACATCTGATACAATATGGCCTAAGAAAGCTACAGAGTCCAACCAGAACTCGCACTTAGAAAACTTTGCATACAGTTCTAGGTCTCGAAGAACGTGAAGGACTGCTCGTAGATGATTTGCATGCTCATCTTTTGAACGTGAATACACCAAAATATCATCAATAAATACAATCACAAACAAGTCTAGGTACGGCCTGAATATACTATTCATCAGGTCCATGAACACTGTTGGGGCATTAGTTAATCCAAAAGACATTACCAAGAACTCAAAATGTCCATATCTAGTTCTAAAAGCTGTCTTTGGAACGTCTTTCTCCCGAACTCGTATCTGGTGGTACCTTGATCTTAAATCAATCTTTGAGAAACACTTAGCACCTTGTAATTGATCAAACAAGTCATCTATCCTCGGAAGGGGATACTTATTCTTTATAGTTGCATTATTAAATTGTCGGTAATCGATACACATTCTTAGTGAGCCATCTTTCTTCCTTACGAACAACACTGGTGCACCCCATGGTGAAGCACTAGGCCTAATAAAGCCTTTATCCAGCAAGTCTTTCAGCTAATCCTTCAACTCCTTTAGCTCAGTAGGAGCCATTCTATAAGGAGGGATAGATATGGGTTGTGTACTTGGTAGCATATCGATAGAAAAATCAATTTTCCATCTGGAGGGATACCAGGGAGTTCATCTGGAAATACATCTAGAAACTCATTAACTACCGAAATAGACTGAACAGTCGGTGGTTCTACATCTATATCATGAACGTGAACAAGATGATAAATACAACCCTTGGTAATCATCCTCCTTGCCTTAAGATAGGAAATAAACCTACCTTTCGGCGTTGCTATATCGCCTTTCCATTCTCGAACTGCCTCTCCTGGAAAGTGGAATCTAACAATCTTTGTCCGGCACTCAACATTAGCATAACAAGACGCTAACCAGTCCATACCCATAATGACGTCGAAATCGAGCATCTCTAACTCTACGAGATCTACAGAGGTCTAACGGTCGATAATTTCTACCGTGCAACCTCGATACACTCTCCTGGCAACAATAGACTCACAAACTTGTGTAGATACAATAAAAGTTTGATCTAATGACTCTACTACTATACATAACCTCCCCGCTATAAATGGAGTAACATAAGACAAAGTAGGTCCAGGATCTATCAAAGCATAAACACAATGGGAGCAAACAATCAATGTACCTGTCACAACATCTGGTGATGACTCTGAGTCCTGTCGGCCGGTTAATGAATATGTACGATTCTGTCCACTACCAGAACTAGTTGCTCCCTCTCTGCCTCCACCTCTACCTCTACGTGCTGAAGTCTGGGGTACACGCCCTGTAGACTGTGCTGATGAGGAGGAACCTACTGCTGACCAGGTCGACTGACCTATACCACCCTGACCTATGGTAGGGCAGTTTCTCCACCTATGCCCCTCATGTCCACAAGAATAACAAACTGTGGAACCCTTTCTGCACCTCCCAAAATGCATCCTACCGCAAGTAGCGCAATGCGGAGGGGTTGTCCTAGCATGGCCTGAACCCCTCTGCTGTTACAAGCCTGATGCTCGTGAACCCTCACCCAGGCCTGACTGTTCCTGACGATCAAATTTACTACCCTGGAACTGCTGTGGTGGAGGTCTAGGTGGCTTAATAGAATATCGGGGTATGGGACCACCCTGAAAATATCCATGCAAACTAGCGGGCCTATCCCTCTTCTGTCTCTCTCTCTCGACCCTCTCACTCGTATACTGTAGATGTCGGCGATTCTCTATGCCCAGTGCAAAGGCCTGAATCTGCGAGATATCCATATTATCATTTCACGCAGCGGTAGAACAAGCCTCGATATAGTCTGAGTCAAGCCCTCCCACAAATCTACACACCCTAGTCATGCATCGTATCAACAAATATTGGTGCATGTCTAGCCAATGAATCAAATCTCAGCCCGTACTCTCGGACACTCATGCCACCCAGTCGGAGGTTCAGAAACTGGTCCACCCGGCCATCCCTAATCTCTCGAGGCAATAGTGACTATGAAAGCTTCTGTAAAGCTATCCCAAGTGGGTAGAGATGTATATTCTCCCCTAGATCTCTCCCAACTTTCATACCACAATACTGCAACATCACGCAATCAAAATGTTACTGACTCAACTGACTCTGAAGATCCTATGAAGCTGATCAACAAAGTATTGAGGGTCTTCTCTGCGATCTGTCCCTGTAAACTGTGGAGGATTCAAGGCAAGAAATTCATGAACTCTCGAACTTCCGATCCCTTTAGAAGGTCCGGCAACATCTGGCGCAACTGTGGCACTGTGCAGCTACTAACTGTGCTAACATATATACTGCACTCTTGAAATCCTGATTAGATGGAATAGGAGGAACTAGAGGTGGTACTGCTGATGGAGCCGGAAGTCCTGTAGCCCTCGGAGGCTCCTGAAGCTGTGGAAAAGCTATAAGGGGCAGAGAAAATGTCTCCCCCTGGGTCTCACAATGGGCTACCTCCACTTATGGTACCTTGCCGGTACCCTAGCTTACAGTTGTAGCTCGCCCCTAGCTAGTTGTGGTCTGTCTAGTGTCAGTCATCTCTATTGGCATACAAGTATCAATTATAAGACAGAAACCTCAACCCTTAAAACACCGCTCTATAGCACGAGGTGAGCAAAATAAGGATAGTCATTCTAACATGCCCGGTAGCTTCTTGCTTATCGGATGTGGTGCACAACACATTTATAAAGAAGATTCTACTAGGCATGGCTTGCAGACTCCGTACGACGTTGCTCTGATACCAAGTTTGTCATGCCCCAAACTCGAGGGGCGCAACTGGTTCCTAATGCCCAAACTCAGGCCCGAGCCGACCCTACGGAACCATTTGCTACTAGCGCATGGCAGCCACACGCAATCAAGAAATCAAACAAGTATATCTCGGCTTAAAAGCTAAGTCATCGGCCGGCAAGGCCCCTGTCAACTGATGTATAAAAGAAACAGCTACTCCCAGGAGATCATATAAATAAATAGCCAACTAGCACAGATGTCCGGATTGGACCGTCGAGGCCACTATGATATCTATACCAAAACTAGAAGCAGGTATATATCAATACAATACATCAAACAGCTCACAATCTTCAGCAAACCAACAACATAGGCCAATATGGCCATAACGTAGCTATACACCCCCACACACTAGTCTACAAGCCTCTAAAAGTTGTAAAGATTAGCGGGACAGGGCCCCAGCCTACCCATAAAGATATATACAATAAAAGGTAACAAACCTCCCAACTATGGCAGCTCCGGAGGAAAGGGGCTAGCCAACCAGATAAAAGTCAATCATGCTATTGAGGAGGTCTACTCAGTCGTCTTTCAAGACCTGCATGCATGAATGCAGCGCCCCCAAGGCAATAGGGCGTCAGTACAAAATAATGTACATAGTATGAAAGGCAATAGACTATGATGAGGTATCCTAATATACTTGAATAATCTAATAAATAAATTAAGGATAAGATAAGTGTATTGACTTGCTCCTAAATCTAAACTTATCAAAAATAATAAAACAACAACCTAACCAAGCCCCGATAAGCTCGGCAGGTACAAACAACACAAAAGCCACCTACTCAGACCCCATAAGCCGTAAGGTGCCAATCAGCCTATATACCCATATCAGTAGTCCCCTAGCTCCGTAAAGCAGTCACATAGCCCTCTTAGGCATTAATATATCCTTGTAGGCAGCTCATAGCTTTCTTAGGCATCAACCTAGCGTATAGACAACTCATAGCCCTCTTAGGATATCTATTTCTGTCGGAAATTGCTATTTGCGACTTGTCAAAGCTAGAGTCGATGAAAGAAGGGTCTTACTTTGATTAATCCTTCCATATAGTCATTAAACTATATAAAAATTTGTATATATTTCTATTCGGATTTATTCTTATTCCTTGAATTTGGATGTTAACAAGTTAAATTGAAGATGACCGCGCGGACTACCGCCCATCTTCTGAGATCTTGGTTTGCTCCAACCATGGTGGCGGACTCAAGGGCTAGAATGAATAAATTTGTGATGGAAGTTTCCGACTTGGTAGTCAATGAATGTCGTTCGGCAATGCTTATTCCAAGTATGAATATTTCAAGTTTTATGGTCCATGAGGAACAAATTGAGGAGCAAAATCTCAAGAAAATTAATAGAGAGGTAAAGAGGGCTAGAACCGATAATGGGAACTACTGCAATGCTAAGTTCGATGGGTAAGGTCGACAAAGGTTCAAACAAAGGTTCTCCAACCAAGGTTCATTTAGTGCTTCCCTAATGGTAAACAAGGATAGGGTGTCTAACCCTAAGGCTCAAGGAGGATATGATAAGGGAACTACTATGGCAAAGCCTACTTGTGCCAAATGTGGTAAGAGACATGATGGTTAATGTCTAGCCGATTTGGGTGTTTTTTATGGTTGCGGTAAGAGTGGTCATCAATTGGAAAATTGCCCAACCCTTACGGCCAAGGGGAGAGAAGACAAGCAAACTCCTCCAAGCTGTTCAAACTCCAATGCTCAAAAGCAAAACCGCTTTTATGCTCTTCGATCCCGAGAGGACCATGAAAGCTCCCCGGATGTGGTGACCGGTATGTTACAAGTCTTTTCTATTGATGTATATACTTTGTTAGATCTCGGTGCCACTTTGTCCTTTGTGACACCTTTTGTGGCAATGAAGTTCGAAATACTCCCCGAAGTGTTATTAGAACATTTTTTGGTTTCTACCCCGGTTGGTGAATCAGTAGTGGCTAGAAAAGTTTATAGAAGTTGTCTCATTTCCTTGTCACATAAGGTCAGTTTGATGGATTTGGTAGAGTTAGACATGTTAGATTTTGACATGATTTTGGGCATGGATTGGTTGGATGCATGTTATGCCTTTATAGATTGTAGGACTCGGGTGGTCAAATTCCAATTTCCAAATTATCCTATTTTAGAGTGGAAGGGGGGAAATTTTATCCCTAGAGGTCAATTTTTTTTCTTGTCTTAAAGCTAGGAAAATGATCTCCAAAGGGTGTATTTACCATCTTGTTAGGGTGAGGGATGTTGAGTCCAAAACCAGTTCTCTAGAGTTCGTCCCTGTGGTGAATGAATTTCTGAAAGTCTTTCCCGATGACTTGCCTGGCATTCCTCCCGAGCAGGAAATAGATTTATGCATTCAACTTTTGCCAGATACGCAAACTATCTCCATTCCTCCTTATAGAATGGCTCCAGCCGAGTTGAAAGAGTTGAAAGAGCAATTGAAGGATTTGCTAGACAAGGGCTTTGTCCGACCGAGTATCTCTCAATGGGGTGCTTCGGTGTTTTTTGTTAGAAAGAAGGATGGGTCTCTTATAATGTGCATCAACTACCGCCAATTTAACAAAGTAACCATAAAGAATAAATATCTCCTTCTGAGAATCGATGACTTGTTTGATCAACTCCAAAGGGCTTGTTACTTTTCAAAAATTGACCTTCGTTTGGGCTATCACCAACTAAGGGTGAGAGGGGATGATATAACTAAGATGGCTTTCCAAACTAGGTATGGGAACTATGAATTCCTTGTGATGTCATTTGGCCTAACTAATGCCCCGATGACATTTATGGACCTAATGAATAGGGTGTTTAGGCAATATCTTGATATGTTTGTGATCATATTTATCGATGATATTTTGATCTATTCAAGGAGTAAGGGAAATTATATGGACCATTGGAGGATTGTATTGCAAGTCCTAAAAGACCATTAACCATTTGTGAAGTTTAGTAAGTGTGAGTTTTGGTTAAGGTCCATAGCCTTCCTTGGTCATATTGTGTCGAGCAAGGATATTGAGGTGGATCCTAAGAAGACGGATGTGGTCAAGTGTTGGCCTAGACCTCTAACTCCTTTCGATATTAGAAGCTTATTGGTTTTGGCTAGTTACTAGAGGAGGTTTGTTGAGGGTTTTTCCTCCATTAATTCTCCATTGACGGCTTTGACACAAAAGAAAGGCAAGTTTGAGTGGTCGGAGGCTTGTGACAAAAGCTTCAAAGAGTTGAAAGATAGACTTACATCCGCTCTAGTGTTGACATTACCAGAAGGTACATATGGTTTTGTTGTTTATTGTGACGCCTCTAGACTGGGGTTGGGATGTTTGCTCATGCAACATGGTAAGGTGATTGCCTATGTTTCAAGACAACTCAAAGTACATGAGAAGAATTATCCGACCCATGATCTTGAATTAGCGGCGGTTGTGTTTGCTTTAAAAATATGGAGACACTATTTGTATAGGGTCCAAGTGGATGTTTTCACCGATCACAAAAGTCTTCAATATGTGTTTAGTCAAAAAGACTTGAATCTTCGACAAAGAAGATGGTTGGAACTTTTGATGGATTATGACATGAGTGTCTTTTACCACCCCGGCAAAGCTAATCTAGTAGCGGATGCACTTAGTAGATTGTCTATGGGTAGTGTGGCTCACATACAGGATGAAAAGAAAGAGTTGGTCCGTGTAGTGCATAGGTTGGCTCAGCTAGGTGTTCAACTAGTGGATTCCACCAAGGGTGGTGTCATGGTTCATAATGACTCTGAATTGTCCTTTGTGGTGGATGTGAAGTCTAAATAAGATGTTGATCCTATGTTAGTGGAATTGAGTGAATCGATACTTGAGAAGTCCGTTGAGGCTTTCTCCCAAGGGGGAGATGAGGTCCTTAGCTACCGAGGTTGATTATATGTTCCGGATGTGGATGGGTTGAGGGAGAAAATTTTAGAGGAGGCTCATAGTTCTCGGTATTCTGTTCATCCGAGGGCCACCAAGATGTACTGTGATTTATGGGAAGTCTAATAGTGGAATGGTATGAAAAATGTTGAGCACCAAAGGTCCCGGCCTTTTGCAAGATATACAAATTTCCACTTGGAAGTGGGAAGAGGTGAATATGGATTTTATTTTGGGTTTGCCTCGTACTCGAAGGCAACATGATTCTATTTGGGTCATTGTTGATAGGATGACAAAATAAGCCCACTTTATTCCTGACAAGGTTTCCCTTTCGGAGGAAGACTATGCTAATTTGTATATAATGGAGATAGTGAAGTTACATGGAGTTCCTTTATCTAACATTTCATATCGGGGTACTCAATTTACATCTCACTTTTGGAAGTTCTTCCAAAAAGGGCTTGGCACTAAGGTGAAGCTTAGTACCGCTTTCCACCCTCAAATGGATTGTCAAACAAAACGCACTATTCAAACATTAGTGGACATGTTGAGGGCGTGTGTTATAGATTTCAAGGGTAATTGGGACGACCACTTGCCCTTGATAGAGTTTGCCTAAAATAACAGTCACCACTCAAGTATAGGTATGGTTCATTTTGAAGCCTTGTATGGTAGGAGATGTAGGTCTCCGGTTGGTTGGTTGGTTTGAGGTAGGTGATATTGCACTTAATGGTCCCGAATCGGTTTATGAAGCTATTGAGAACGTCCGGCTCATGAGAGAGAGGTTGAGAACGGCGCAAAGTAAGCAAAAGTCTTATGCCGATGTGAGGAGAAGGGACCTAGAATTTTAAGTTGGTGATTGGGTCTATTTGAAAATCTCACCTATGGTGTGATGAGGTTTGGCAAAAAGGGGAAACTTAGTCCCCGGTATGTTGGCCCATACCAAATTTCGAAACGTATTGGGAAAGTTGCCTATGAGTTGGATTTGCCAAATGAATAGGCCCCGATTCACCTGATATTTCATGTTTCTATGAGTTCATGAAAGCTTTTCATATGAAGAGGTACCGGTAGAGATCCTTGACCGACAAGTCAAGAGATTAAGAAACAAGGAAGTAGCTTTCATTAAGGTTTTATGGATAAATCATCTAGTTGAAGGTGCTACTTAAAAGGCCGAGCCCGATATGAAGTCTCGATACCTTCATCTCTTTCCTTGTACTCCTATTCAAGCTTGAGGTAAGTAGTTCCTCTAGAGTTCCCATTTTTGGAAGTCATGTGTGAATCATGTGTTTTCCATTGTTTCCTTAAATTATGCATGTTCTTGATGAAATTCATGTTTAGTGAGAAAATGAGTTTTCATGATTTATGTTCCTCATGTTGTTGTGCATTAGTTTGAGTTTCCTATTTGACTTCATGAGATGTTTTGATGAACATGATTTAATATGCTTTTGAGAGTAATTGCATATTGGCTCCATAAGTTGTGTTGAGCATTATTTTAGTTGGAGAAGTGAGTTCCTCCTATGAAAATGAGAAATATTGAGTTTCGTGCATGTTGGGTTGTTAGATGTAGTTCCTACTCCCTTGTATTGTGTTGATTATGTTTTGAGATGGAGTTGATGTTTGCTCCTTTGAATTGTGCATTATTTTGATGTTTCATGCATGATGGGCTGCTACTCTTGAGTCTTTAAATACGTAAGGTGTGTAGATCTTCATTCGAGGACAAATGTTCCCAAGGAGGAGATAATGTAACATTTCGGAAATTGGTAGACTAATCTAGTGTCTAACATAAAACTAGTAGGCTAAGCTAGAGCTTGACGTTAGGATTAGAGCCTTGAAAATACATCCCCGTACCTTAAAATTCATGTTTTCGTGTTAGACGTCAAGGCCTAAACCCCAAGGAACAACCATAGGTCCCTGGGCAGTGACCCACGAGGGCAACCTATGCCCCGTAGGTCCACCCACGCCTTGTAGGTGGGGGTCGTGGGTCAAGCCCCTCAAAAATAGGTTGCAGAATTTTGAACCTCGGACCTGTAGGACGCCACGTGAGTCCACTCACGGACCGTGGGTTCTGGGTCATAGGTCACACCTAAAACTGCCATTTAGCAGTGTAGTCTAGGGGTTTTTTAAGGATTTCCTTTTTAATTAATTGTTAAGTGGTGTAGTTTTAAGCCTATTTTAAACACCTATATAGGTATTTTCCCACCAAAACTAACCCATCTAAAATCGTAATACCTAAATCCCCAAATCAAAACTAAACCCTTTCCAAAATCTTCTCTCTAGGACTCCAAAGAAGAAGAAGAAGAAGATCAAGTTAGGTCTTGAATAAGGAGGTTCTTTCACACGAATTTGTTGGATTTCTTCACCTAAGGTATGGTATTATTTTATTCATGGATAGCTTTCATCCATGGAATCCTTAAATTATCAATTCCAAAGTTATAAAGTCTCTAAAACCTAGGGTTTTTACTCCAATTCATGGATTCTTTCTAAAAACATTTTTATGATTTAATTATATTATATTATAATTGAATTGCTGTTTTATGGTGGTTTTATGATAACATCTCCCATGAATCCATGAAATCCCCATATCCCAAATTTATGACTTTGTGGTGTGGGTTAATTGTAGTAAGGTGAATTTTTTGAAATTAATACTTGTGGTAATTTAGCTATATGAATCATGTTATTATCCATGTTTAATGAAGTGACTCTAGATGTGGTAGGGAGAATGTGATCCTTGATCAAAAAAGGGTAAAACATGGGAATTATGCCAAATTGTGGGATTCATGTATATATATATATATATATATAAATCTTATGAACATGATTATAATCCAGATATTGTGTTAATTGAAAGTTCATTCTCATAAACACATAATGAACATGATGTAAAAGTTCTTCTCAATATATAATGATTCTAAGGGGAAAGTCCATTCTCACCTATGGAATCGATAAGCTATTTTATGAATTGTGTTGGATGGAGGGTTAAGACACACCTTCATGCATGTAAATTTAATTCAAGACTTATCAATGTAATAGTGGGAAGCAATGCTTAGCACCGAGTGGATATTGAATATGAGATAGAGGCTCTCCCGTTAAGAAAGGTCGGGTTTCTAAAGTTAATCTCATGAGATGGAAGCTCCCCCGTTAAGTAAGGTTGGTGCTTCTAGTAACAAACTCCTTATCCATAACTATGTGCCCTCATAGGTCTTTTAACTAGTGGATCCACCTAAAAGCTAATACATTTAGTTCTACTCTAGGCAAGTAGGACACCTCTTTTCAGTGTGGGGCATGACACCAGATTCCATGTTAAGCTCACATGATCTATGTCGGTTAAGGCTTATTCCCAATGTAATAATGAAGATGAATTATTAACTATGGTAGCTCAAGGAGCTTTTCTTAGGATGGGTAGGATTATGGGACTAACATATGCATGGCACAAGTAGACTTTGAGGGTATTCATAGTAGGTTTCTATTATGATGTGATGAATTATATATTGAATATACTCATGATTTATGCTTTCACACTAATTTTCTTGATGATTCTCAAACTTGATGTGCATGCTCTTCAACTAAATTGTCCCTTTTTAGCCTATTTTTCTTGGTTTTGTCCATGACTATCATACTTAGTGCATCTTTGTACTAACCCATATTTCTTCTATATTTTTCTACAAAGTGTCGGTTCCGGTGTTTGAGGTGGTCTTCCTTTGATACAAGCTTGGATTTGACTATTCTCCTCGCTTGTGGTGAGTCCTCATGATTCGAGGATGGGACATGTCATTTGAACTTCTTTGTAGTTCCTTTCTTTTATTGTACTAGACTTTCAGATATATGTTGTTAGGGTTGTGACCCTATTTGATACTCTGATTATGTAAGATGGCTAAATGAGACAAGTTAGACTTCCGATTTCTTTTTATAAAAACTTTTGTACTTATGTGTTTTACTCTTATTTTTCTATTACTTTATGTCATGATATGCTAAGTGGCTTACATGGAGCCTTTCGGGGTTCTATGTGCCATGTTACGTCTAGGGGGTACCCTTGGGTCTTTACATTGGTATGGAAATACCTCACCCCACCCAACAAAAATAAGTAGTTGTCCTCAAATGCAACTAAAACAAAATAATTAGTCAAACAACAGAGAGGGAGGTAAAAATCATCCTGCCAGGCTAAGCCTGTGTGACGTCTGAATCTCAGTCACTCCTTCTATCTGGGCATCAGTGACCGGGTTCATACTTTGAGGTTTGGCATCAGTGCTCGGTGTCTCATCATCCTCAGCTCCACTGGAGCTCACCCTAGAAGTATCTCTCAAAGATGCATGTCTAGCTGTCCCGAACATGACACCCTTTAAGTAAGTCAGGTCCTCATAAACAGTTGCATATCGCACCTCAAGCTGCTCCTCATCTGTCTCGGCCTCAGACTCAACAACAGCAACATCATCTCTAGTATCATCTCCGGTGGTAGTCGGAGGCACCTCAGCACAGGCTGGAACATCTGCACTCGGGTCATCTAGGGTCTCCACCATCTCAAATAGCGAATTGATGTCTGTGGACTTCAGATGGTCCACATCTTTCCATATCTCAGAAACATCAACTTTCAAAGTCACCACTACATCAGCAACACCCTACGCCCTCTAATAAACCTCTACTCTCATTGTGAGGGCATTAATAGAAGCCCAGACAAGCATTAGTGCAGTAGTAATAGCTCTCTCAATCATCCAGGGGAACCTCGGCCTCTAGCCGGGGAACCCGCATATCGGTAAAATGGGCTAGGTGCCCCATCTTTAGAAGCATGGCCTAGGTGATCGAAGTCATGAAGGCAATAGTACAGGCAACAGATCTAAGTGACGGGGGAGAAGCAGAAGAACTTAGGGCCTCAGAAGGAGTGCGGCTGGAAGTACCTGAAGGCCCAGAGACCAGAGTAGAAAAGGATGCCTGTGCAAGTAATGTATCTATATCCACCTCCGGGGATGTATTCAGCGGAGCTACTCTCCTCCTATCAGCCTCGTCCTATGTGTACTCAGCCTCTATGCACCGGATGTTGGTGGAAGATGTAGGTGTAACCTCAGCATCCCTCTTCTCATTAAGAGGACCTCCGGTCCGACGACACAACTCTATGATCAGTACTGGAAATGGAAGGAACGTCTGGCGCTGCTTGGCCCTCATGGCCATCTCCTGCTCTATAATCAATCCCAAATTCAGCTGTTTTCTCTCTATGATAGACCCAAGTCAGACTGATTTTAGGTGGCAGAGAATGGAATTTTTTTGCGATGGCATGACTGTGCTGCTGATGAATCTAAACCAGTACCGACCTGCTATGCTTAGGTTCTTCTTCTCGATAGGCACTCCGGCCTCAATCCACTTCGGGGTGGTATCGGAAATCAAGGGGGCTAGCCAGCACTTCAGGTCATCCAGAGTCTTTGTAGTAGTCATACTGTGGTACTCGTGTATGAAATCCGTAGTCCTTTCAAGTGCATCATTGATATCACCGCTACTACATCTAACCTTCCTCCCTCGGATAATCACAAACTCCACTGGCCTGAAGGCACTAGTCTTCTTCTTCTACTGAGGTACTATATCATTGTAGGCTGAGTAGAATTCTCAGACCCAAGTGGGAATGTATGGGCCATGGGGCCTGGTGAAGATCTCGAATGTGGAACTGGAGAGTGTCCCACACATCTGCATGTTTCTCCACTACACCATCCGTGGACAATATCTTCTCTTCGAAGATGGTACTTAATCACTCGGCCTTTAACCAGTTGAGTAACTGATGAGTCCACAAATTGGACTCATTTAGGACTATATTTTAATAGAAATTGTGTCCTCAAATGCTTATTTTACCTCAATATCAGATGAAAACCCTTAAGTTTTAGGCATTTGATGTTTGAAGGAAAGCATGTACACTATGTTGCAAAAAGGAATGAAAAGGCTGAGAAGAACGAAGAAATGAAGGCTTGAGGATCGCAAAGTCCACTTGGCAAGTTGCCGAAGGGTCTTACTTCGCCTTTTATTCCAGTGTGCTGAGCCCTGAAGGAAAGGATCAAGTCAGCGAAGATAGGGAGCAGTCGGCGCATCGCCGAGAAGTTTCGCGAAGCAGTACCATGCCGCTCAATGACCCAGACCACACAATCCTGAAGGCTGGTGTCAGACGGTGATGAACTACACTAAAGGGTGAATAGCCGAGTTAATCGGCGATTCTGACTAATGACGCTGAATGATCTGCTGCAGCACAAATATGTGAAAACTTTAAATACTAGTTAGAGTTGTAGTTTTAGGAGTGGGACAATTATTATAATTTTCATATAAAATAGTACTTTTTGGTATTTTTGCTCTGAGTTTGAGAGGGTTTTGAAGACTGGAAGAAAAACAAGGTTTCATCTCCAAGGATTTGGACTTTGGTCTCTTGGATTCTTCATTCTTGGCCTGTAACAAGACTTAAATCTTCATTCCCATTTGAATTCAAGCTCATTTAGATATAAATTTATGTCTCTTGATGTGTGGCTGGCTAAAAACCCCAATTGTTGGGGTGTGATTTAGCGAATATGGGTTAAGATAATTGTTGGGTCTTGTTTGATGATAGTTTAATCGTAGTTTAATTGTGATTTCGTTTAGTGGTTGTGGATGAATTTAATAAATTTGTAGTTGCATATACAAGTTTATTTATGTGTTTTTGACTTGCTCGAGAGAGAGGTCGTAAAACTAAGACCACTAGATTGATGGCCAGTGTGAGTGGGTCGACATAAGGTTCAGCTCGAGAAAGTGAACCCTAGTCCCATGTCCACACACTCAGCTCGAGAGAGTGAGTGGGTTAAGGCGGAGGCTTCTCTTCATGCAGCAAGTGGGTGTCCGAGAGGAACACATTTGATACGAGGTAAGCTGCTCGAGAGAGAGCTTATCCCCCTTAAAGTCTAGCCTAATCACAATTACTCTATGAATCTTCTATTGAAAGCATGTACCCAATAATCTAGCTTAAACCGTATTCCCATCACATCCCAAGGATCCCCTCTCACTACTTAGAAACCCTTGTTTATTTTGTTGTTTTCAACTTACTAGTGACAAAAACCCCATTGTTAATTAACACTCTTGTGTCCCTCTTTTAATTTACAATATTTTTACTCGTTAATGTCTTTAGCTACGACTAGTTAGAACTAAGTTTTATTTCTCTATTAATTCTCAAAAGCACTCTCTTGGGAACGATCCCAACCCTTGGTTGGGTTACTAACCTATTGTACTATCGTAGACACTTGCATCGGAAGTTGTGTCTTGATTATGCAAACATCAAAATGGCATCGTTGCCAAGGAGGGGTGTTATTTGAGAATTCTAAGATTAGTAGATTTTTAGTTCTTCTTAGTTGTAGTTTACTCACTTAATCTTCAGTTTTGTTTTGAGTATTTGTGTGTCACAACAGGACATATGAGTGCAAACGAGGAGAATAGCTACCAAGTGGGTCACCTAACGGGTGGTGGTTTTTCATCGAGAAGACATCGATGATGTTAATAGTGTTTATAACCCTACCCTCGTGGGCGAGATAGGTGCAATTTGCAAGCCACAAGCCGACGGAAATGCAATGTTTGAAGTCACTAGCGCAACACTCCAGCTCATACATTCAAGAGGTTTATTTGGAGGGTTAGAGCATGAAGATATGCACGAACATATACGAAGCTCTGTGGAAGTGTGCACCCCTTTATCATTCAAGAATATATCTCAAGAATCTATACGGCTTCGCTTATTTCCATTATCATTGACCGGGGGAGCTACTAAATGGTTGGTTGAGCTTCCAAACAACTCCATCAAATCATGGGAGGAGCTGGTTATGGCATTTCACAAAAGATTCTTTCCTCCATTAAGAATGATGAAACTAAGAGACGACATTCAAAATTTCAAGCAAAAGGAGGGTGAACCAATTCACGAATCATGGACAAGGTTCAAGAGATTTTTGCGTAAGTTCCCAATGCGTGGACTTCCAGGTGAATTGTTGCTCCATTACTCTTACCGTAGTCTGGATTCGGTTAATAAAGGGATAGCTGATCAGCTGGTGCAAGGAGGAATAATGTTACAATCATTTGAAGTGGCCTCATTCCTCCTAGATGGCATGACTAGAGTAAATCAAGCATGGTATACAAAAGATGACCAAGTTTCCCCACTGTGCTTCAGATTAACTGAAGAACAACTCGATAAAGAAAGGGAGAGGGACGAAAACATCTAAAAACTATTTTCTCAAATGGAAATGATACAAGAGCACATGAAAAGGACGTATGGAGTATTTCGAGTTGAGGAGGGTTTTTCATCCGGTTACTTAAGATCAGGGGATAATCAAAGTTGGAACTCCATAACATATGAAGAGGGTTTCTACCCACGCTATCAACCACGGGGCGGAAATAAAGGTTGGAACCATTATAAGAGTGAAGAACCAAGGAGATATTGCCATAATTGGGTTGACCAAGATGACTATGAGGAAGACCATACTCAATCGAGTGAATGCCTGAAATCAAAAGGGAGTGCAAGTAGTCCTGGGGTAAATGATTTATTGTCACGCATACTTGATAAAGTTGAAGGCTCTGATGAGTTGCTAAAAGGGATAAGACATGACTTTTCATCATTAAACAGTAAAGTGAATTCTCTTCCTGATGCCATCAGAACGCTAGAAGGTCAATTGAGTCTATTATCAACTCAATTAACCTCTAGGACACTGATGGAAGATAATGAAAAAGGGTTGGTTGTAGTTACCTATAGTTGAAAGATGGCAAAAGGGAATGTGATGGAGGATGAGGATCCTCGAATGCAGGAAGAGAGCCAGGGTATAGAGGAATGAGAATTGCCTATTCCATAAAACCTTGCCAAAGAACCACAAGAGGATGCAGGGCAACATGTTCAAGTTCCAAAAGTCACGCACCCTTTACCCAAAATACCTTCACCATTTCCTCAACGTTTGAAAAAGAAGAATGAAGATGAGAAGTTCAAAAAGAATTTGTCAGTATTTCAGAACTTATCAATTAACCTTCCTCTAGTGGAAGCATTGTTGGAAATGCCGGGGTACGCCAAATTCATGAAAGAGCTGGTCACAAAGAAGAGGAGCTTGGACAATGAAACGATTAAGGTGCCCCATAGTTGCAGTGCAATTATGACAAATGAGTCAATCACTAAGAGAGAAGACCCTGGGGCATTCACAATCCCATGCACAATTGGCATGCTCCAATTCACTAAAGCTTTGTGCGATTTAGGAGCAAGCATTAACTGGATGCCCTATGCAATATACAAGCAACTTTGTTTGGGTGAACCAAAGGAAACCACAATGAGACTCCTCATGGCTGATCTATTAATCAAGCACCCAGTGGGGATACTCTACGACATATTGGTAAAAGTAGATCGATTTATCTTTCTGGCTGATTTTGTGATTCTAGATTGTGAGATCGATGCTGAAATCCCCATTATTTTGGGAAGGCCATTCTTAGCCACCGAGAGAGCATTGGTGGATGTCGAAAGAGGGAAATTGAAGTTTCATGTGAACGATGATGAGGTGACTTTCAATAGCTGTAAATCCATGAAGCAACCAAGTAATATCCATGTGGTGTCTACTGAGGATGTTATAGATAAGGCAATGGCAAGTGTGCGCCATTTAATGCGCAAGAATGAACCCCTTGAATCTGTACTTGCCAATTATGATGAATTCGAAGTTCAAGGCTATGAGGATGTGGTAGCTACCTTATCAGGGTCAGGAGTATATTCAAGGAATACAATCAAGTTGGATATCGACCTGAAAAATGGAGAAAGTTCTCCTGCAAATCCATCAACAGAAGAACCACTGAATCTGGAGTTAAAAGCCCTACCCTCTCATCTCAAATATGCGTTCTAGGAGCCAATAATACTTTACTAGTGATTATCGCAGCCGATTTGCTTGAAAGGCAGGTGAAATTGCTCATTGAGGTATTGCGGAAGCATATAAAAGCTACTGAATGGACAATAGCCGATATAGTAGGAATTCCTCTTAGTATCTCTACTCACAAGATTCGGCTCAACAGTGAATGTAAACCTAGTGTGGAGCATCAACGGAGATTGAACCCTCCAATGCAAGAGGTGGTCAAAAAGGAAATCATCAAGTGGCTAGATGCGGGAGTTATCTACTTTATTGCAGATAGTAAGTAGGTAAGTCTGGTGTAATGTGTACCGAAAAAGGGAGGTATAACCGTAGTCCCAAATGCAAAAGGAGAACTTGTGCCAACTAGACCAGTGACTGGATGGAGAGTATGCATGGACTATCGAAAGCTCAACTCATGGACCAAGAAAGACCATTTTCCAATGCCTTTTATGGACCAGATACTTGACCGATTATCAGAAAGAGGGAGGTATTGTTTTTTGGATGGGTACTCCGGTTACAATCAGATCTCTATTGTGCCGGAAGACCAAGAGAAAACCATTTTTACTTGCCCTTATGGAACATTTGCATTCAAAAGGATGTCATTCGGGCTATGTAATGCCCCAGCAACATTTCAGCGTTGTATGTTGTCTATTTTTTTGGATATGGTCGAAGACTCTATGTAGGTATTCATGGACGACTTCTGAGTCATAGGGGATACGTTTGAAGAATGTTTGACACACTTAGGGCAGGTACTCCAAAGATGCGTGGAAACAAATCTGGGTCTGAATTGGGAGAAATGTCACTTTATGGTGAAAGAAGGTATTGTTCTTTGGCACAAGGCAAAAGGGGCTGGAAGTTGACAAGGAGAAGATTGAGGTCATTGATAAATTACCCCCGCCAATTTCAATGAAGGGTGTTCGCAGCTTCTTGGGGCATGCAGGGTTCTACCGAAGGTTCATTAAAGACTTTTCAAAGATTGCACACTCGTTAGGCAAACTCTTAGAGAAGGAAGTGAAATTATGTTTTAATGATGCTTGTATGGCTGCATTTCAATGTTTGAAAGAGAAACTAGTGTCAACCCCAATTATCATTAGCTCTAATTGGTCCAAATCTTTTGAATTAATGTGTGATGCTAGCGGTATAACATTAGGGGTCGTGAAAAATCGCAACAAACTATCTCACCCAATTTATTATGCAAGCAAGACTCTAAATAATGCCCAGCAAAATTGTACGGTTACTGAACAAGAGTTGTCTGTTGTAGTCTACACATTTGAAAAGTTCTGGGCATACTTGCTAGGCACCAAAGTAATCGTACATACTGATCATGCTGCACTCCGTTACTTGATGGCAAAGAAAGATGCAAAACCAAGATTGATAATGTGGGTGCTACTATTACAAGAATTTGATTTTGAGGTAAAGGATCGAAAAGGATATGAAAATCAAGTGGTTGATCACTTATCAAGGTTGGAAGTAAGGGCAAATTCTGAGCATGAGGTCGACATAGACGACTCCTTCCTCAATGAATAGGTGTTTGTAATATCTCTTAAACGTATGCCATGGTATGCAGATTTTGCAAATTACATACGCTAATGTTCTCCAGAGTGGATATTATTGGTTGTCCCTCTACAAGGATGCACATGAGTTTGCGAAGAAATGCTCTCAATGTCAGCAGCAAGGCGGAGTGTCTAGAAAACACGAATTACCTCTCACTCCTATTTTAGAGGTCGAGCTATTAGATATATGAGGGATCGATTTCATGGGCCAATTTGTGAGCTCATTTGGAAATGAATATATCTTGGTGGATGTAGATTATGTTTCCAAATAGGTGGAAGCCATTGCACTTCCAAACAACGAAGGAAAAGGCATTGTCCAATTTCTGAAACGCTACATCTTCGCAAGATTTGGCACTTCGAGGGCAATCATTAGCGATAGGGGTTCCCACTTTTGCAATAGATGGTTTTCAATGGCACTGAGCAAACATGGGGTGAAACACAAAGTAGCAACCCCATAACATCCCAAAACAAATGGCCAAGTCGAAGTGTCAAATAGGGAAATCAAAATCATCTTGGCAAAGACATTAAATGTCAACAGAGCTGACTGGTCCAAGAAACTCGATGATGTACTATGGGCATATCGGACCGCTTACAAAACACCTATCGGTATGTCTCCATATCAGTTGGTTTATGGTAAGGCTTGTCATTTCCCCGTCGAGTTAGAACACAAAGCATTGTGGGCATTGAAAGCTTTAAATTTGGACTGGTCAAAAACTTCAAGGGAGAGGGTAGAGCAGTTGAACGAACTAGATGAATTTACACTCAGATCGTATGAAAGTTCAGCCATCTACAAAGAGAAGATGAAGAAGTGGCATGACGCTCGGATACTCAAGAGGGACTTCAAGGTAGGAGATTGGGTTTTGTTATACAACTCTCGACTTAGACTCTTTCTGAGAAAGCTCAAATCCAAATGGTCTAGACCTTTTAGAGTAGCGCGAGTGTTCACCAATGGTGCCATAGAAGTTGAAGATCAGGAAGGACCTCCATTTAAAGTGAACGGTCAAAGTCTGAAATTATATTTTAGGAATTGTCAAGAGATTTCTTTGGTTGAAGTGGTGTATTTGGAAAACGCCTGAAGGCGCTGCTGTGTCGTGCCGCGACGTTAACTAAGGCGCTATTTGGAAGGTAGATATTTAGTTGTAAGAAAACTCGCCGAAACAGTCGGCAAGCCGCCGAGTCACTTAGGTTAGCCAGATCGAGCTCGCTGAAAGTACCAGCACAAAATATTTCAAGAATCAAGACAGGTCAGCGATGTTTAGGGTTATTCGGTGAATCACCGACAACAATCAGTGAGCTCAAAGTAGCTCGCCGAAAGTTATACCGTATTTTAAGGGTTAGGGGCGCAGCAAGGGTGATCAAGAAGGCCTTTCGGTGTGTTTCCGAGTGAACCCAGCGGGCTCAAGCATCTCGTCAAAAATTATAAATAAACCTCAACCACAATTTGAAATTAAAGGTGATCTGTGGGGGCCATTGCGAAGTACCGAACCACACGGCGAGCTCAACATAACTCGCCAAATGGCCCAATGTGCCAGTTTTCAACCCCAAGCTGAAAATCAAGCCCGTAGCCCCTGAATTAAAAATAAAACACCATTCAATTTAAGTCAGACCCATACAACTGATGCCTTAAGAGTACTCAGACTTTCCCTGATTTGGCTTAAATTGGCCATTTGATGACTTTTTCCCTTAAGAATGACAACAAACGCTCCATCATTGGGTAAATTACGCCATTTAGCACAATTTTGGGTTACTTAGACTTCACCCCACTAGACCCAATACATATAAACCGCAACCCAATAACTTAACTCAATTTTTCGAGCAAGAGCATGGGAATCGATCAATTTAAAGCATTTACGCACACATTTAAACAAATTACGGGCAATCCAACACATTAAACACGATTATACCAATTACCCAACACAAAACAACAACAAATTTACCTATTGCATTTGATTTCAACCACAAAATTAAAGTACAGGGTTCGGAAAACAAACCTTAATGCCAAATTGCGAGTTTGAATAGCTAGGCGACAAAGTTCCCCAATTCGTGCACAATTTCACACAAAAATGTGGGTAAAAGCAATAAAATGTAGAAGATCAAAAGTTGGGTGAGAGGGTACGAGAGTTAAAAATGAGAGAAAATGAAGAATTTTGAAATTTTAAACCGTTTGGCCTTTACAACCTTTCTGTTCGCGGCACATTTAGCGGAGTGAGTTGTGCTCTCCAACCCACTCGGCGATTCGCCGAGTGGTATTTTACCTTGCCAAGTTTTATAGGACTCCCAGCAATTTGGGGGTTCAAACGACTTACAAATTGGGCTCACCGACCTGTTCGGTGAGTCATCAATTAAGTATTTAGCCCGCCGAGTTTTACAGAGTTCTCCTTCAAGTTTGGTGGTTCCAACGGTGGTCCAAGTTGTGGCTTTTTGACCTGTTCAGCGGGTCACCGACTGGACTTCGGCTCGCCAAACCACCCATTTTCCAACACTTTTCAGTTTCAACCTGCACAATCAACACTTGTTATTCAAAATCAAAAACTAAAGTAGTAAAAACTTGGGTTGCCTCCCAAGAAGCATCTTAGTTAACGTCGTGGCACGACAAATGTACCCATTTACGGATCATTCTTCGAGTTTTCCAAGGTATCACTTGGTAGGCCCCCTTTTGGCCTTGGATTCAAATTAGAAGAAATTTGACCCATATGGGTCTTCAAATGCTTGATTGACACGGAATGATAGGTGACCATCTGATTAAGTGTAGAGACATCCTCTTTTGTCTCTTTCAACACCTCGTCCTACCCTTCAACTTTGTTGAGAATGCGTGAAAGCATATCTTCTGTACGAACATTTTTAGATTCCTTGGGATTTTGACGCTCATGGGGTGGGATGTACCTGTCCTTATCACCCTTTTTTTCCTTCCAAGTAGTGTTACGATCATGTCATTCTCTATCATGGTCTCTTCATCCCTCATCTCTATTCCAACTCGGGTTCTCCTCGGCCTTGGATAGTTTTGCCGATATCCACCTCTTTGATTAGCTAGGAAGTTCACTTCTTCATTGTAAAGTGCTTCAAAGTGAGCTTTGTCAGGATTTACTCCACCAACACCAACAATATTTACACTCTTTTCCCTACTACCCATCACATGTTTCGCCAAGATATCCAGCTGGGTCATCATTTTGGCCATCTTTTGGTCCCTCACCCGATCCTTTTCGATCTGTTCTTTTGTCATTCTAAAAGTGAGAGGAGACACTTGGTCCTCACGAGTATACCACGTATGCTCTGTTTATCTTGGTCATCGCATCAAGAAGTTGTGATGCTACTTCATAGGATTGTTGTATTATACCACCGGGAACACGTTGATCAACAACTCCTTTGTTCACCAAGTCAAAGGTCCTATAGAAGTACTACTGCAATTTGTGATTCGGCAGCCCGTGGGTTGGACATTGAAGAACCAAAAATTGGGATTGTTACAGCATTTTTTATCAAAGTTCGAATATATTTTGAACCCTTTACCCAAGTAATTTGTTCATCATGTTCACTATTAATAAAGTAATTGATTCACTTTTAAACAATAAGCTCTAACAATTATATAAGTCAATTATTCATTTATTTTCAAGTAATATGTACTTATCACATGATATCATATACAAATAACAAAATTTAATGATGTATACCATTCATAAATATACTAATTTGACCACTTTGATGACTAACAAACTAGTTTAACTACTATAATGACTAATACATATTTCTCATTAAGATAAACTCATCATTAAATAAAATATCCCCAAAAAAGAACTTAGTAAAAGAAATAATAAATTTTCATTGTGTATGGTTACATGCTTCATTAGTATTTTTCTTTAGAATCATATATGTAAACTCTCTCACTAAAATTACCATATCCTTCAAATCCGAAGCACTACAAACATAACCACATTTCAAAATCATAGAGCTTTTTGAAATTATATAATTTATTAGTTTATATATCTGCAGATGAAATGTGCTTGGCATTTTACCAACTAAATGCATAGTTGCATGATTCTAAACGCCGTCTTGGGCACGTCCTCAAGTCTAATTTTCAACTGATGGTAGCCAGACCTTAGATCAATCTTAGAGAAAACGGATGTACCTTGCAATTAGTCAAAAAGGTAATCTATTCTAGGCAATGGGTACTTATTTTGAATGGTGGCCCTATTCAATTGCCGATAACCTATACATATCCTCATACTACCATCATTTTTCTTAACAAACAAAACTGGGACACCCCACTAGGAAGCACTAGGACGAATAAATCTTTTATCAAGAAGTTCATGGATTTGAGCCTAAAGCTCTCTTAATTAAGCCAGAGCCATGCGATATGGTGGGATAGAAATGGGACGAGTACCAGGCTCTAAATCAATACAGAAATTTATATCTATATCCGGAGGTATACCAGGAAAATCAGTAGGAAACACTTCTATAAATTCTGACACCATAGGGATAGGCTCAACAGATGGAATCTCAACCTCAACATCCCTAATATGAGCCAAATAAGCCAAACAAACCTGCCCTACCAGTTTTCTAGCCTGAATTGAGGAAATGATCTTAGCTTGCTTATGCATGTACACCCTTTCCCACTCTAATTTTTCCCTTCTTGCAATTTCTAGAGTTACAGACTTAGTATTACAATTAAGCACATCATAAGAAGGGGACAACCAAGTCATGCCTAAGATTATGTCAAAGTCAATCATATCCAAAATCACCAAATCAACCAAAGTCTGAAAACCCATAAACAAAATAGAACAAGCACGATAGACATGGGTGACTATGACTGACTCTCCAACTGGGGTAGAAACATGGATGGGGTATTAAGTATATCACAAATCATAACAAATTTTGAGGCAAATCGCACGGATACATAAGAATAAGTGGAACCCATATCAAATAACACATTGGTCATCCGATCACAGACAAGAATAGTACAAGTGATCATTGCGTCAGATGCCTCTGCCTCACTCTTGCCTGGAAGAGCATAACATTGAGTCCTATCATTTTGACGAGCTACTTCCCTGCTTGGCTGCATTGTACCTCTGCCTACATTATCATTTCCCCTACCCCACGGCCTCGCTAATTTCCTTTTCGCCCACCTTGTGGATGCCCTCGACCATTAATACCATTTCCCGCGGGTACCACTACTCTAGACTACTGTTGTACAGAATCCAACATGTGCGAGTGGGGACAATCTCTTCTCATATGCCCATGTTCTCTACAGTTGTAACAAGTATGATCAAAAGATGGCCTGCTGTCCACCGAACGTGCGGCTCCATTGCTATACTGAATTAAATTATGAGGTGGAGTTCCTGAGTATTTACCTGTATAGGCAGGCATAGCAGACTGAATTGGCTTGGCTGCAAGTGTTGGCCTTCCTGACACCTTGGAGTAAGAACCTTGAAGTTACCCGAGTTCTTGACCCTTTTATCCAATACCTTAGCTTGACCGTCTCGACTCACCCCCTCCACTTTCTTCACAAAATCTGTCACCTCATTGAAGCTTTTCCCTGCAGAGGTCATATGAACAGATAATACTTGCAACTCAGAATTTAATCCCTTAATAAATAAACGGATCCTCTCTTCCTACGTAGTTACCAACTGCGTAGTATATCTACACAAGGCATGAAACTTGTCCTCATAAGCAGCCACAGACATACCACCTTGCTCCAAATCCATAAACTCATCCTTCTATGTATCTCTCAAAGTCCGAGGCATATACTTCTCCAAAAAAAGAGCATGAAAGTGGGTCCAAGTAAGTGGAGGTAAAGCTGAAGATCTGCATTCCACATAAGCTCTCCACCACTGCTTAGCCTCACCTTAAAACTGAAAAGTCACAAACTCAACCCCATGCTGGTGGACAACTCCCAACTTATGAAGCCTCTCATAGCAATCTAGGATAAACTCATATCCATCCTCACTCTCAGAACCATGGAACACAGGAGGTTTCAAGTTTAAGAACTTAGTCAACATCTCATGCTCATTACCAGTCATAACAGGACCCAGCAAGGGATGCAAGAAAGCATCATTAACTCCAGTTCCACCAACCTTGGGCGCAGTTATAGCAACATGAGGATTGGCGGGAGCTTAAGTTGCTTGAACAAAAGAAAGCACTCCAAGACTTACCAATCCTTCCAAGAATGGCATGATCTGCTGAGCTAACAGTGGGTCTAAGGGAGGAATACATGTAGTCTCTGCCTGCACTTCTTCCTCTTGTCCAACATTCTCCTCCTCCTCAACTTCTACATCCTCCTCAACCTCTTCATGGTGCGCAGGATTGGCCTCATTTCTAGGAGCATGGCCAACCGGTGCTTTATCCCTAGTAAGCGCCATCCTTCCTCGATTCTACCCCTATCTCTTCCTCTACCCCTAGCTCGACCGCGACCTCCCGGTGCAGATTCCTCAGCTGGAGCATTAATGGGAGCTACGGGCCTGACTCCGTTGAACCTAGTGTTAACCATCTGCGAACAAAAGAGTGGAGGAGGTTAGATACCAATTTGAATCGCCAGATACCAATTGGAATCACGTTATAGCACGAAAGGAGACAAAATAAAGTAGAGAGATTTCCTAAAGTCCTATAGCCTCTCAAAGAAAGGTAGAGAGATCTTCGTACCGTTCCGCAAGACTCTACTAGAATCATCTTGGTACATCGAGATCAACGAAGCTAGGCTGAGATACAAACTTCGTCATAACCCAGACCATCGTGATTGGCACCCACACTAACCTTCCGGTAGGAGAACCATTACTACAATCCAAACTAACAACTCAACCAAAATACTAAGGCATTTAATTTACGGAAGCAAGCTAAATGCTAAGGAAAGAAATAGAGTTCCTATAAACTCCAACAATAGTCTAACAAACAAAACTAACATTGCGGAAGTAATGCCTAGAACCTGAAAGTCAATGTACCAAAAGTCTAAAGGAAAATGGGTGCAACCCAACTAAACATAAGAATATCTAATGAACTAGCCTAAGTCCGAATAAGATGGACTAAACAGAACAGAACTCATGGCAGCCCGGAAGAACTAGCTCACCCTTGAATTCGAATGATGATCACTGATCTTCTAAGTGAGATATGTCAACAGCCGCCTGAAGATACCCTGTACTTAACAAAGAAAGAGTAAGTCCAGTATCAGTATCAGTACACAACCGCAGTGTACTAGTAGGATCACGCGGCTATCCCACAAGTGCAACATACATAAGCCATTACAACAATATATTAACATGCATATACTGAATATATACAATATCAACAACATTCAATAACAACGGAGCATTTCACAAGTCTCAATTATACAGTTATGTCAAGTCAATGGTCCTCTCATGGAACCCAAACCTAAACTGTTAGCATATCGAAACGTTGTACCTGATCCAATGATTATGCCGGAATGTGGCAACCGATCCCATAATTATGCCGGAACGTGGCAATCAATCCAAGTTAGTGTGTCGGAACACAACACTTGATCCATTCAATCAGCCATAATCACAATCACAAAGTACATTCTCATAATCATACAATCAAGTCATGATTCATGGTATTCATCATTCATCGATCCTCATTTACAATTAATGTGATCAATAATGCAACATTCGCATACATACATATATCATAATTAAGCAAGAACAAACATACATCACACAACCATAGAATCACAATCATCACCTACCTCGAACAAAGCTTGAATCCCCTAAGAAAATTGATTCTTCCCTTTCCGGATTTGTTCCGCTTGTTCTTGGCCTACAAACAATCTTAATAACACGAAAATCAATTAACAATTACTAATTACCCGAATTACCAACCATCCTATCAACCTTTGATCAAACACATGATCCCAATATCTCAATTAGCCCCTTTTTCCACCATAATTTCCGGATCAAAACCCTCCTCCATGGATAATTACCCATTAAATTACGTTCTACGGATCGAAAAATGGATTGGGGGATTGAAAATGATATCTTTAGCCTCAAGATGGGTGGAAAAATGTCAAGAAAAGCCATGAGTTCTTTCCTTAGCTCTCAAGTTCAAAAATTTTAGAATAAAATGATTTCGAGGTTTATTTCCGACTTTAAGTCGCGATTGTCCCGCCATAGCGGTACTCACCCCTCTACAGCGGCCCCGCCCTGGCGGGAAGAATCCCACCTTAGCGGCTTGCACAGAACCAGAGAGCTAATTTAATAACTCCAAACCCCCATTTCACAACACATTTTCAACCATCGATACCTAGAAACTACCCGTTCACGCTAAGCTCAATTTCGAGAGTTATACTCGCCCGAATTCAATTATGTCAAGTCGTACAGGTTCCTTAATGTCTTAGCTATTCAATAATGTAATCAAAATCATAATTAGATCAACAAATTTCTATCATATTTCCCTAGAATTTAATGACTCCAATTTCCTCCAAATCTGGACTAGGTTGGGAAATCCCAAGATACTACAGACGAAAAAGTTTTCCGGCAAAAAAAAATTCCCCGTTGACTTTTCTATAACGACGGGAACAGGTCGTTACAATAGATACCAATTTACCAATCAATCGTCCCCTAGTGACAAACTTAGGAAAAACAGGCTAAAGAAAGAATGGAGTACTACCTGAATCGACGAACACTTTGGGATAATTGTTTCGCATGTCCTTCTCGGTTTCCCAAGTAGCTTCCTCAACTGAACGATGCTTTCATTGAACCTTTACGGACTTAATCTCCTTGATCCTCAACTTACGCACATCACAATCAATAATTGCAACCGGTTCCTCCTCATTGAAGGTCTTTGTCTAACACAATTGTGTCTCATTTAATGATGTAATCCCCGTCACCATGATATCTCTTCAACATGGACACATGAAATACCGGATAAACTCCAAATAGATTAGGAGGTAAAGCCAATCTATACGCCACCGGCCCTACACATTCAAGAACCTCAAAGGGACCAATGTATCGCGGACTTAGATTGCCCTTCTTGCCAAATCTCATCACCCCTTTTCATGGGTGATACCTTAAGAAGAACATTCTCATCGGTCTGAAATGCCATATCTCGTACCTTCTTATTTGCATACTTTTTGTGTCTACTCTGGGATGCTAAAAGCTTAGCTTGAATAACCCTCACCTTATCTTGAGCATCCTTTACTAAATCAACCCCAAAGGTTTCACATCTCCAGCCTCAAACCATCCTATGGGTGATCGACATCCCCTCCCATAGAGTACCTCAAATGGTGCCATATAAATGTTGGTGTGATAATTACTATTATAAGAGAACTCACACAAAGGTAGGAACTTATCCCAATGCCCTCCAAAATCAATCACACATGCCCTCAACATGTCTTTTAACACTTGAATAGTCCTCTCTGACTATCCATCCATCTGCGGATGGAAGGCTGTACTAAAAGTGAGTTGTGTGCCCAATTCATCGTGCAATTTCCTCAAAAACATAGATGTGAATTGGGTACCACTATCTGAGATGATAGAGAGGGGCACCCCATGCAACCTCTCTATCTCTTTCACATAAAATTTAGCCAATTGCTCATAATTATAATCTTTTCTTACCGAAATAAAATGGGCTGACTTAGTCAATCTGTCAACCACTACACAAATAGAATCAAACTTCCCCAAAGTCTTAGGAAGACCAACCACGAAATTCATGGCTATCATTTCCCACTTCCATTCCGGAATTGGCATTCTCTGAAGCAAACCTGCAGGCCTTTGATGTTCATACTTCACTTGTTGGCAATTTTGACACTTAGCCATAAACTCTACTATATCTTTTTTCATGCCCGGCCACCAATAAATTCGCTTCAAATCTCGATACATATTTGTCACACCCGGATGAATAGAATATCGCGAACCACGAGATTCTGCCAACAATTTCTGAATCAAGTCATCTACTCTAGGAACACAGATTATTCCTTTAAAATTGAGCACACCCTCCTTATCAAGAGTGATCTCTTGTGCCTTCCAATCGAAGTCTTATTTCTAACCTCCTCCGAATTCTCATCCTCAAACTATTTTGCCTTGATCTTCTCAATGAATGTGGCCCTAAACTCAATACTAGCTAACAACCTACCTCTCTCTAAGATACCCAACTTCATGAACTTAGACTCCAATGTCTGAATTTCCTTTTCCAAGGGCCGCTTGGATACGCTCAAGCAAGCTAAACTACCCATACTCACCTCTTTTTGACTCAAAGCGCCTGCCACCACATTAGTCTTACCTGGATGGTATTGAATGGTCACATCATAATCCTTGAGTAACTCCATCCATCTTCGCTAGCTCAAATTCAAATCCTTTTGAGTGAACACATGTTGTAAACTACGATGATCGATAAACACCTCACACTTAACAGCATAGAGATAATGTCGCCAGATCATAAGAGCAAACACTACCTCTGCCAACTCCAAATCATGTGTTGGGTAATTCCTCTCATGCACTTTCAATTGCCGCGATGCATAAGCTATGACGTTCTTATCCTGCATCAACATAGCACCCAAGCCAGAATGAGAAGCATCACAATAAACAATGAAATCTTTACTTCCACTGGTGCTAGAATAGGTATTGTGGTTAAATGAGTCTTGGCCATTTGAAAGCTCTCCTCACATTTTTCAGTCCGTTCAAAAGGTACCTCATTTTTGGTCAAATTTGTCAAGTGGGTGGCAATAGAAGCAAAGTTCTTCATAAATCAACGATAGTAGCTAGAGAGCCCCACAAAACTCCTAACTTCCATCACAAAGCTAGGCCGAACACAATTCTTCACCGCTTTAATCTTTTTGGGATCTATCATTACCTCTTCTTTTAAAACTACATGCCCCAAAAATGTAACCGAGGTCAACCAAAATTCACACTTAGAAAATTTAGCATACAACCTTTATTTCCCAAGAACACCCAGAACATTACGAAGATGGTCGGTATGCTCTTCCTCACTTTTCGAATAGACCATGATATCATCAATGAAAACTATAACAAATGAATCAAGGAATGGTTTTAACACCCTATTCATCAGACTCATGAAAGTTGCAGGCACATTAATTAAACAAAAAAACATAACTAGAAACTCATAGTTCCCATAGCAACTTCTAAACGACATCTTGAGCACGTCCTCGGGACTAATTTTCAACTAATGGTTGCCAGACCTTAGATCAATCTTAGATAAAACTAATGCACCTTGAAATTCGTCAAAAAGATCATATATTCTAGGCAATGAGTACTTGTTTCGAATGGTGACCCTATTCAATTGTCGATAATCTATACACATCCTGATACTACCATCATTTTTCTTAACAAGCAAAATTGGGGCACCCTACGGTGACGCACTGGGACGAATAAATCCTTTATCAAGAAGTTCTTGGATTTGAGCCTTAAGCTCTCTTAATTCTGCCGGAGACATAGGATATGGATGGATAGAAAAGAGACGAGTACTAGGATCTAAATCAATATAGAAATTTATATCTCTGTCCAGAGGCATACCAGGTAAATTAGTAGGAAACACTCTCTAAATTCTGACACCACAGGGATAGAATCAATAGATGGAGTCTCAACCTCAACATCCATAATATGAACCAAATAAGCCAAACCACCCTGCCCTAACAGTTTACTAGCCCAAATGGAGGATATGATCTTAGCTTGCTTAAGCTTGTACACCCCTTCCCACTCTAATTTTTCCCTTCCCGCAATTTCTAGATTCACTTACTTAGTATTACAATTAAGCACAACATAATAGAGGGACAACCAGGTCATGCCTACGATTATGTCAAAGTCAGTCATATCCAAAATCACCAAATCAGCCCAAGTCTGAAAACCCATAAACAAAATAGGACAAGCACGATAGACATGGGTGACTATGACTGACTCTCCAACTGGGGTAGAAATATGGATAGGGGCATCAAGTATATCACAAATCATAGCAAATTCTGAGGCAAATAGCACGAATACATAAGAATAAGTGGAACCCGGATCAAATAGCATATTAGCCATCCGGTCACAAAAAAGAATAGTACATGTGATCACTGCATCAGATGCCTCTACTTCACTCTTGCCCGGAAGGGCATAACATTGATCCATATCATCCTGATAAGCTACTTCCCTGCCTAGTTGCACTGTACCTCTTCATGCATTTCCATTTCCCCTAACTCCATGGCTTCGTTGATTTCCTCGTCCCCACCTTGTGGATGCCCTCGATCATTATTACCATTTCCCGAGGGTACCACTGCTCTACACTGCTGCTGCGCGGAATACAACATGCATGGGTAGGGACAATCTCTCCTCATATGCCCAGGTTCTCAACAGTTGTAACAAGTATGATCAAAAGATGGTCTGCTGCCCGTCGAAGGTACGGCTCCCTAGCTATCCTGAATCAAATTATGACGTGGAGTTCCTGAGTATTTACCTGTAGAGGCGGGCATAGAGGACTGAATTAGCTTGGCTACAAGTGTTGGCCTTCCTGACCCCTTGTAGTAAGAACCTTGAAAGTTACCCGAATTTTTGGCCCTTTTTGCCAATACCTTAGCTTGACCTTCTCGCATCACCCCCTCCACTTTCTTCACAAAGTGTGTCACCTCATTGAAGCTTTTCTCTGTAAGTTCATATGAACAGATAATACTTACAACTCAGAATTTAGTCCCTTAGTAAATAAAAAGATCCTCTCTTCCTCAGTAGTTACCAACTGCGTAACATATCTAGACAAGGCATGAAACTTGGCCTCATAAGCAGCCACAGATACCACCTTTCTCCAAAGCCATGAACTCATCCTTCTTCCGATCACTCAAAGTCCGAGGCACATACTTCTCCAAAAAAAAGAGCATGAAATTGGGTCCAAGTAAGTGCAGGTAAAGCTGAAGATCTGCATTCCACATAAGCTCTCCACTACTACTTGGCCTCACCTTGAAGCTGAAAAGTCACAAACTCAACCCTATGTTGATAGACAATTGAGACCTTATGAAGCCTCTCATAGCAATCTAGGATAAACTCATATCTATCCTCACTCTCAGAACCATGGAACACAGGTTGTTTCAACTTCAAGAACTTAGGCAGCATCTCATGCTCATTACCAGTCATAACAGAACCTAGTAAGGGACAAAAGAAAGCATCATTACCTCCAGTTCCACCCACCTTGGGTGCAGTGATAGCAATAAGAGGATTGGCGGGAGCTTGAGTTGCTTGAACAGAAGGAAGCACTTCAGGACCTACCAATCCTTTCAAGAATGACATGATCTGTTGAGCTAACACTGTGTCTAAGGGAGGAATTCTTGTAGTCACAGTCTACACTTCTTTCACTTGTCCAACATTCTCTTCCTCCTAAACTTCTACATCATCCTCTACCTCTTCATGGTGCGCAGAAGGGGCCTCATTTCAGGGAGCATCTCCAACCAGTGCTCCATCCCTATTAGGTGCCATCCTTCCTCGCCCTATACCCCTAGATCTTCCTCTACCCCTGCCTTGGCCGCGACCTCTCATTGCAGATTCCTCAGCTGGTGCATTAACGGGAGCTACAGGCCTGACGCCGATCAACCTACTGTTAACCATCTGCGAACAGAAGAGTAAAGGAAGATAGATACCAATTTGAATCACCAGATACCAATTGTAATCAAATTATAGCACGAAATGAGACAAAAGAAAGTAGCTAGATTTCCTAAAGTCCTATAGCCTCTCGGAGAAAAGTAGAGACGTCTCTGTACCGTTCCGTAAGACTCTGATAGACTCGTTTTGGAACATCAAGATCAATGAACCTAGGCTCTGATACCAACTTTGTCACGACCCAGACCATCGTAATTGGCACCCACACTAACCCTTCAGTGGGAGAACCATTACTACAACCCAAACGAACAACTCAACCAAAATACTAAGGCATTTAAGTTACAGAAGCAAGTTAAACGCTAAGGAAAGAAATTAAGGTCTCGTAAACTCCAACAAAATTCTAACAAACAAAACTAACATTGCGGAAGTAATGCCTAGAACCTGAAAGTCAATGTACCAAAACTCTAACAATGAACCAAAAGTCCAAAGGAAAATGGGTACAACCCAACTAAACATAAGAATATCTAATGAACTAGTCTAAGTTCGAATAAGATGGACTAAACAGAAGAGAACTCATGGCAGCCCAGAAGAACTGGCTCACCCTTGAATTCGAACGACGATCACTGATCTTCTAAGTGAGGTCTGCCAATAGCCGCCTAAAGATTCCCTGTACTGAACAAAGAAAGAGCAAGTGCAGTATCAGTACACAACCACAGTGTACTGGTAGGATCACGCGGCTATCCCACAAATGCAACCTACATAAGCCATTACAACAATATATTAACATGCATATACTGAATATATACAATATCAACAACATTCAATAACAACGGAGCATTTCACAAGTCTCAATTATACAATTATGTCAAGTTAATGGTCTTCTCATGGAACCCAAACCTAAACTGTTAGCATATCGGAACGTTGTACCTGCTCCAATGATTATGGCAGAATGTGGCAACAGATCACATAATTATGCTGGAACGTGGCAACCGTCGAAGTAAGTGTGTCAGAACGCAACACCCGATCCATTCAATCAGCCACAATCACAATCACAAAGTGCATTCTCATAATCGTACAGTCAAATCATGATTCATGGCATTCATCATTCATTTATCCTCATTTACAATTAATGTGATCAATAATGCAACATTCGCATACATACATGTATCATAATGAAGCAAGAACAAACATATATCACACAATCATAGAATAACAACCATCATCTACCTCGAACAAAGCTTGAATCCCCTAAGAAAATTGATTCTTCCTTTTCTGGATTCGTTCCGCTTGTTTTTGGTCTACAAACAATCATAATAACAAGGAAATCAATTAATCATCACTAATTACCCGGATTACCAACCATTCTATCAACCCTAGATCAAACACATGATTTCAATATCCCAATTAGGGCTTTTTCCACCATAATTTCCATATCAAAACCCTCCCCTATCGATAATTACTCATTAAATTACGCTCTACTGATCGAAAAATGGATTCTGGGAGTGAAAATCATACCTTTAGCCTCAAGAAGGGTGGAAGACTGTCAAAAAAAGCCCTAGGTTCATTCCTTAGCTCTCAAGTTCGAAAATTTCAGAATAAAATGATTTTGGGGTTTATTTTTGTCTTTAAGTCGCGACTGTCCCGCCACAATGGTACTCACCCAGCTACAGTGGCCCCAACGGGGAGGGAAGAATCCCTCCTTAGCAGCTTGCATGGATCCAGAGAGTTAATTTAATAATTCCAAACCCCCATTTCATAACACACCTTCAATCATCGATACTCAGAAACTACCCGTTCACGCTAAGATCAATTTCGGAGTTCTACTCGCCCCAATTCAATTTTTGTAAAGTCGTATAGGTTCCTTAATTAGCTATTCATTCATGTAATCAAAATCATAATTAGATCACCCAATTTCTACCAGATTTCCCTAGACTTTAATGACTTCGATTTTGTCCAAATCTAGACTAGGTTGGGAAATCTCAAGATACTACGAAAAAGTTTTCTGACCCAAAATTTGTCCCCCTTGGCTTTTCTATAATGACAGGAACAGGTCGATACATTATCAAAGATGCTTAAGTTCACAATACGTGCTTAAATGCAAGTTCAAGCTCAACAAAGATACTCAAATGCCCTCACAATAAATATGATTCCTTATTCACACAAAAGTTTTCAACAATTTAAAGTTCTTAAATCACATACAACTCTCACACTCACAAAGATGAACACATGCATGAATTCACCCATAGGCTCGCCTCTATTTTCCAATCAACATTCGTATCAGCTCAATCAAGATCACAAAGGTCTTTTCAAGGCTTGTAACAGGGTTGAGTGTAAAGATATGGTCATTTAGGCATAGTGGCTTCTACCTTCATGAAGTATGGTCTGAACACCACTTTCCTCTTTTTCTTTAACATTTCAAACATGCTCATAATCCACCCCATTATTCAACTTCATATGAACTACCGGATAGCCCATTTCTTTTGCAATTTGCACTACTTTATTTCACAACTTTTTCGGTCTTTTTCTTTTCTTTGATCTTTTCCAATTCCTTTTCTCTTTTTTTTTACATGGAAGGGTCCCATCTTTTTCAAAGTCATCACACAAGGGGGATTTTTCACACTTATTGATTTTCCTTCTCTTTTCACCACACCCCCAACTTAGGCCTTTGGCCTAAGTTGGCTATTCAAATAAACCATACTTCATGAAAGTTATGGGTGAATGGATAAAGAGAGGTCATAAATGCGCAAGTTTCTTCCAAGAAAAGGGTAAGGCTCAAACGGGGACAAGCAAGGTTCACACATCTGACAAGGTTGGCCACAAAAGAGGTATATTGTCAACTTGGCTCACTCTTCAAAATTCTTGCCAAATATCATTTCATGTGTTTTCATGACTCAATCAACAGGACCAACAGGGCATCACACAAGGCATTGTCATCACTCACAATGTTCAAAGTAATCTCATCACACAAGGCATTGGTACCAATATCAAACAAGACTCCACACGTTCTAGCTAGCGTGCAATGTTCATCACAAGAGATTCATTCGACAACCGGCTAGTCACACCGAGATGCTAAAAGTTAACATATTGTCTATGCAACTTCGTTTGCCTCATCGTAGCCGCACATTCATTTTGTTCAATTAAGAACACTATTCGATTCATCGGTATTGATCACAATCGACACTCAAATTCGCACAAGAACAGCCACAATCACACACAAAAGAAGTGGCCAAATTTTTAAATTAGGCTCAAAACCATTTTAATTCAAAACAATAGGCCATAAGCTAAAACATCCACAAGATCAAGATATATATATATATATATATCAACAAAATAAGCCCAATATTCACAAAAAAAAAATCAATATCACAAGAAGTAGGTATAGAAATACCTCACCCCACCCAACAAAAATAAGCAGTGTCCTCAAATGCAGCTAAAACAAAATAATCACTCAAACAATAGAGAGGGAGGTTAAAAACATCTTGTCAGGTTAAGCCTGGGTGACACTGCATCTCAGTCACTATGTTTGTTTAGCCATCAGTGCTCAGGGTCACACTCTGAGGCTGGGCATCAGTGCCCGGTGTCTCATCTACCTCAACTCCACTAGAGCTCACCATAGAAGTATCTCTTAAAGAGGCATGCATATCTATCTCGAACATGACACCCTTTAAGTCAGTCAGGTCCTCATAAGCAGCTGCATCTCACACCTCAAGCTGCTCTTATCTGTCTCGGCCTTACAATCAAGGGTAGCAGCATCATCCATAGTATCATCTCCGGTGGTAGCCGGAGGCACTTCAGCACAGGCTGGAACATCTGCACTCGGGTTATTTAGGGTCTTCACCATGCCAAATAGCGAAGGAAATTCAATGGACTTCAAATGGTCCACATCCTTCCTTAGCTTAGAAACATCGGCTTTCAAAGTTGTCACTGCTTCAGTAACACCCTACCTCGTCTGACAAACCTCTACTATCGATGTGAGGGCATCAATAGAAGCCTTGAGAGGCATCACTTTAGTAGCAATAGCTCTCTCAATCATCAAGGGAACTTCGGCCTCTAGCTGGGAAGCCAGCACATCGGTAGAATGGGCTAGGTGCCCCCTCTTGAGAAGCATTGTCTGGGTGATCGAAGTCATAAAGGCAGTAGTACCAGTGGAAGATCTAGGGGACGGGGGAGAAGCAGAAGAACTTGGGGCCTCAGAAGGAGTGGGACTAGAAGTACCTGAAAGCAAGGAGGCCAGAGTAGGCAACACTACAAGAAAACTGTGAATTCCATGTGGATTTTCCTAGGGATTAGTATGAAAATTTGCAGGAAAATAAGTTTCCTACGGATTTTCATACTAATCCCCAGGAAAATCCCCATGTAATTCACATTTTTCTTGTAGTGCAAGGCTACCTCTGCAGGTAATGTATCTATATCCACCTCCGGGGATGTATCCAACGGAATTGCTCACATGATATCAGCCTTGTCCCGTGTGTACTCATCCTCTATGTGACAGATGTCGGTGGAAGATGTGGGTGTAACCTCAACATTCCTCTTCTCATCACAAAGAACTCATGCCCAACGACATAACTCAGTGATTAGTGTAGGAAAGGGAAATGAATCCCAATCGATTAAAGAACCACAGTGTACTGGTAAGATCACGCGGCTATCCCACTAAGTGCAACATACATAAGCCATTACAACAATATAATCCCATGCATATATCGAACATAACAACATTATCAATATTTACTAACAACGAACAACTTCACATTTCTCAAGATACACAATTAAATCAAATCATTGGTCCTCTCATCGAACCCAAACAGTTAGCATACTAGAACGTGGTACCCGATCCAATATTATGCCAGAACATGGCAATCGATCCCATAGTTATGCCGAAACGTGGCAACCGATCCAAGTTAGTTATGTCGGAATGTGGCAGCCGATCCATTTAACAGAGCATAATCAAAATCACAAGTATATTCTCAAGATCATACATTTAATTCATGTTTCATGGCATTTATCATTCTTCTATCTCATTTACATCAAGTTTGATCAATAATGCAACATTCAAATACATGCAAGTATCATAATGAAGCAAGAACAAACATACATCACACAATCATAGAATCACAACCATCACCTACCTCGAAACAAGCTTGAAACCCTAAGAAACTTGATCCTTCCATATACGAATTCGTTTCGCTTGTTCTTGGTCTACAAACAATCAATATAATATGGGAATCAATAAACAACCACTAAATACCCAAATTACTAACAATTCTATGAACCCTAGATCAAACCCATGATCCCAATTATCCAAATTAGGGTTTTTTCCACCATATCTATAACAAAACCCTCCCCCATCAATATTTACTCATTCTATTACGTTCTATGGATCAAAAAATAGATTCGGGGAGTGAAAGGCTTACTTTTAGCCTCAAGAATGGTGATAAATGAGTAGGAGTCGTCTGGCGTTCGTTCCTTAGCTCTAAAAATCGAAAAGTTCATAATAAGGTCGTTTAGGGGTTTATTAACGACCTTAAGTCTCGTCGAGCCCGCCACAGCGGCCCTCACCCCGTTGTAGCGGCACTGCCAAAGCGACCAAAGGTAGCGCCAAAGCCGCTTGAACGAAACAGGAAGCTATTTTAATGATTCCAAAATCCCCATTTCACAACACACCTCTAACCCACGACGCTCAGAAAATACCCTTCCCGCTAAGATCGATTCCAGGAGTTCTACTCGCCGGAATTCAATTTTGTAAAGTCGTACGGATTCCTTAACGAGTTATCTAGCTACTCATGTAATCAAAATAATAATTAACTCACCCGATTGTTACCAGATTTCCCTACACCTTAACGACTCTGATTTTGTCAAAATCTGGACTAGGTTGGGAAATTTTAAGATACTACGAAAAAGTTTTCTGACCCAAAATTTTTCCCCGTTGGCTTTTCTATAACGATGGAGCTCAGTCGTTACATACCAAATCATATCTATGCCTCTCCCACCAAAACATTTTTTCACATACAATTGTTCATTTCCTAGTCTACTTATGTAGATTTGGTAATGATTTATATGTCTCAGGATATGGCTACAAATCAATTGCTGAAAAATTTATTCGTAAATTTATCAATTCATTTAGTACATTGAATAGTGATGCTTCGGAAGTATGTGTTCATTTAGTATTAGTGTTTTGTAAACTTCTAAAAAACCGCGGTTGGGGTTGATGATGAGCTGTAATTGGTCAAACCAAACATTGGAAGATGGTACGATTCGACTCAATACAACTATACAACTAGTAATTAGTAAACTATTGAGCACAAATAATCCTCAGGCTTTGCAGCTAACCGATGACTTAGCTTCACAAGTCTTCGATATTTTGATAAGCAATGATCATTCAGCTCTTAAACACGGGCATGACATCATAAGGATGTTGAAGAAGTTTCTTGTGATGACTCCAATGCATAATATTAATGAAGAATTCTCTTGACATTTTCATATATTTATCTCTGTATCGATGCTTGCAGCTTTAGTAATGTTTTATTTGTCTTCAGATAAAGTTTTAAGAAATGTGTTACTGATGAATCCATTCATAGATTCATCGATTCATCGATTCATTGATGAGTACTAATTTGCATATGAAGAGATACATTAAATGTGCTCGATTGATATTAGTGTTCTGTAAGCTACTGAGCTTGAGGATCCCTTGTATAGATTTTTTGGGAGTAGTATAAGGGATATAGTAAAGGTTGTTGGGATTGCAAGGAGCAAGGCGAATATTGCTAATGAATTGTTAGAATTGAATGATGCTTTTATGTTTGTTCGCGAGGATGTAGTTGTTGGTTTATCCCACGAGTTAGAATTGTGTAAGGGATCAGTTGATTCTACGGGGTTAGCACTGATGAGCATTGTGAATGATTTTACTTAGTATATGTGTTTGGTGAGGGCATTGCTGCAACAACCTTTCTAATTTAAAAGTGGTGAAGAAGTGTATGACAGAGAGTACATTGAAAGCTTGCATCATATTTTGTTTGACTTGCTTATCATTTTATATGATTTGCTAGATAAAACAGAACGATGCTTAAGGAAATTGGAAGATAAGATGTTGATTAATGAAGGTAAGCTTATCATATCATGGTGGTTTTAGTATCTTGTAATAGTGAAAGAGTTAAATAATATTTCTAAGTTGTTTAACAGGAGGTCTTTTGGCAAAAGTTGAGTCAACGAAAAATTTCACTGTGCTTTCTAATCGGGATATATACAGAGAAATTTGATGATTATCGATGGATCATTGAGCACAAGGAGGTAACAAATTTCTAAGTACGGAGACATTTCACAATGAGGATGCTTGATGAAGCTAGAGGTGGAAACAAGGAGGAGTCATATGAGATGCTCATCGATAGGTCTAAGTTGTTGGAGGTATATTTTGAATATACTGTTGATAAGATCCTGCATTGTTGCGAGGCGATTTGTTATTGCAATTCAAACCTGAAGAAGCTACTGGGCTTGGAGTGTTAAGAGAGTGGTTCTTCTTGGTAAGTTGAGAGATGCCCAATTCTCACAAAGCTCTTTATGTTGCTTGTCCCAATGATCGAAGAAGGTTTTTCCTAAATTCAGGTAACTTTTATCGCCTATATGCACACATTTACATCTAAAAAGTATTAACTTTAGTTATTAATATGTATTTTTGGTTGCAGCATCTATGGTGGATCCATTACACCTGAGTATTTCACCTTCTGTGGTAGAATGATTGTAGTGTAATTAATGCATAAAATCCACATCAGTGTTGTATTTCTTCGTGTGTTTTTCGTGCAGTTGACTAGAGAGAGAATGCCAATTGGAGGAAATTCGAGATGCAGATCCCACCTTATACAATAGTTGCAAGCAGACACTCGAGATGGATCTTAAGACAGTGGATCAAGATTTACTTATCTTGACCTTCGCTTATATGCTAAATAGTTGGGATCCATAAAAACAGTCGAGCTTTGTCCTAATGGGAAAGATATTGTTGTGAGCAGTAAGAATAGAAAGAAGTATGTTAATCTCCTTATTCAACATCGTTTTGTCACATCAATTGCTTCGCAGATAACTCATTTTTCTCAAAGTTTTTCTGATATCACTACTTCAAGTATCAAGACTTCCTTGTTTTGGAGTTTATATCTTGAAGATCTTGACAAAATGCATGATGGAGTGGAACTGCTATTTCTGTCGAAGATTGGAAAGCACATACAGATTACAATGGATACAAAGAAATCCTGGTTTTGGAAGGTAGTCATATATCATCACAGTATTTAAACTTCACACTTTAACCCGCTCTTTCTAACACATATTTATTTTCTTTTTTCTTTGTCTGCAGATAGTTGATTGTATGCTTGCTAAGAAGAAAAGGGCACTTCTTTTCTTCTGGACTTCAATAAGGTATCTACCCTCTAGAGGGTTTTCATTGTTTAAATTCTAGACTTTGCATCTCTAGAACCTCAGAGTCTTGTCAACACTTGCCTTCTGCACAAACATGCTTCTATCAGTTATGTGTACCTACTTATTGTGATAGGGTTGTGATGAAAAATCGACTCAATATGATTACCCAAGAACATATTGGTTGCAACTTTGGTAACCTATTATCACACATAGTCTGTTTATATTGTTGTACTCAAGTGTAGAATATGCTTTTCAATATAAAACTTTGACTTTTTTTATATAGAAGCTATGAATGTCATTCAATTTTAATTTCATCAAGCTCCAAGACATTTAACTTTTTTGTGGCACAACTTCCAATGTAATAAAAAATTGATAAATGCATTTTCTTGTAATCATTCAAAAGGCAAATTGAACATGAGAAATCATGGGGAAAAAATTAAATTTCTAGATTTTCACTTTTAATGATAGAAAATTTTAATATCATAAGAGTTGAATATAACCTCAATTAGAGTATGATACCCCATATAGATTTTACAATCAAAGATGAAGATACAGGGGAAACTTCAGTTTATGGTCGAGGAAACAAATAGGTGATATTCATTAGAATACCACCGAGTCGGAAACATATATAGCTCCAAACGTTAGAAGAAATTGATATTCAAGTGACTATTGAACAAAACAGGCAAGATGTTAATAAAATGCAGTGTTGAGTATATTCAATGGTTGAAATTGCAAGATCCATACTTCTTCAACAATCTCGATGCATATGGTTTGAAGAAGGTGATAAAAACACTAACTACTCCCATAACATGATAAGGACAAAGAGAAAAAAGATGAATCTATCTAGAATCAAGAACAAAAGAGGAAAATGGATCAGCGAAGATGAAAAAATCTCCAAGGTATCAGTTAAACATTTTATGTAATACCCCGGAAACCAATAGGGTAAACTAGAGCTTGACGGGAGGGTTAGAATAGTGAATAACTCCCACAGAATTCTCATAGAATTCGCTTATAATAATAGCTTCTATTCTAGTACTCAGATGGCCTCGTATAAGGCACTATATGGGCGTAGATGTAGGTACTCGATTGGTTAGTTTGAAGTAGGTGAACCAACCTTGATTAGGCCAGATTCGGTTCATGATGCTATGGAGAAAGTTCAGCTCATCAGAGATAGACTAAAGACAGCTCAGAGTCGTTAGAAGTCGTATGTAGATGTGAGGAGAAGGGGCTTAGAGTTCGAAATTGATGATTGGATTTTCATGAAGGTATCACCTATAAAGGGGGTGATGAGATTTGACAAGAAAGGGAAGCTCAGTACTAGATTTGTAGGTCCTTATAGAATCCTGAAAAGGGTTGGTAATGTGGCTTATGAGTTAGAGTTGCCAGCAGAACTAGCAGCGGTTCATCCAGTCTTTAACGTTTCCTTGTTGAAGAAGTGTGTAGGTGATGCGGCATCGATAGTATCATTAGTAAGTGTGGTTGTAAAGGATAGTCTCACTTATAAAGATGTCCCAGTTGAAATGCTTGACCATCAAGTTCGTAGGTTGAGAAATAAGGATGTTGTTGCAGTAAAGATTTTGTGGATGACTCGGTCTGTAGAGGGAGCTACTTGGGAAGCAGAAGCAGCAATGAGAGTCAAGCATCCTTATCTCTTTCCTTCTGATTCAGTTTCAGCTTGAGGTAGTAGTCCCTCTCCAGTCTCTCGATGTACTCTTGTGTAACTTAGTCTCAGTATCTTGTTCTTTCAGTTATCATAGCATTTCAGCATATTTGCATGGTTCATGGAGCTAAATTCAGTCATATATTAGTTTCTAGAAGTCAGTTAGTAGGGATTTCATCCCTTTCCCCTTAACCCAGCTTGCTTAATCTTCATTCGAGGACGAATGTTCCTGGGGGGATTTTGGAATATCTCAGAACCTAATAAAGACTGAACAACAGAAAATTGATGAACCACAAAGGGATCCACCGGCCGTGAAAGGAACCATGAACCGTCACCCTCATCTTGGTTCACACCAAGCCAAATGTGATGGACCACGGAGCCCTCCACAGGCCGTGGCCCCACTGAAGAGATGTGGGTTGGTTCGTCGACCTGACCAAGTAGCCCCTAGCACAAAGTGAAGAACCACAATGGCCTTCTTGTCCCATGGTCCTTCGCACGGTCCATGGAAGGGACAATGGATGGGCGTACCAAGAACCAGTAGACTCTGGCCAAGAAGTACGACCCACTCGACGGACAGTGGTCCCATCGATGGTCTGTTAGTGGTCTCATGGCTGGCCCCTCGTCAGCTTTAAGTCAGGATCATTTTGGTCTTTGCCCCTATGCAGTGGTCATCAAAACTACGTCGTTTAAGACCTAACCTACATCGGTTTACTCAGTCTTTGCCTAATAATCTAGTCAGAACCAACTCAAAACCCTCATTCCCCAAAAATCACCAAAACTTAGAGCAAAAATAAAAGAAAGAGACGCCAATTTTCCAAGAACAAGCAGAGGTGTTCTTTAAGTAGTTTATTCCTTTCGTCCACTAGGTCCCTAGAATTCAGTCAAACCCTTGATTCCACATAGCTTGTTTAGACCTAGGGTTTGTAAAATCTTGGAAATTTGTTGTGATTTCAGCTGCTATAGTATCCATAGTCTAAATAACATGTTTTTTTGGAAACGTTGCTTAATTCCTTGTATAAAACTCAGAACCCTAGTTTGTGTAAATTCTCGTAGTTCATGAATTATACTTGCTAGGCCAGTTAAACAAAAAATCATGCTCCAGATTTTGAATGTCGCATTCTCAATATATAAATGTTACATTCTCAGTTAGCATGTCAGTATTTTGTGCTATTCCGTATTTAGCGCATTTTAGCTTTAGATGTATTCAGTTGGGAGTAGACTTAGCACTGAATTGGACTAGGGTTCAACGTACCCTCATAGTCTAAGAACTACGTGCCCGCATAGGATTTTAAGTCTCGTCTGTTAGGCATCAGTATTAGTGATCACGCCACAGTTATGCCTTTATACCACTAGCAAGGTATATTGGATCCTCTCGATAGGGTGTATATATCAGACTCCACGTTTAGCTCATATGGTTTATGCGATTTATAGTATCTCCCACAGTCAAACTCTTAGTGTATTGACCAGGTTTTCAGTATATATATTTCAGTATTCAGTTCAGTATATACATTCATGAGTAGTACTTGGTCATTCCATTCAATTAGTTCTTTTCAGTTACACTATAGTACATATGTATATCTTTGCGTATATTACATCATTGTTCAGATATGTATTGTTCAACTTATATATCTTTTATTCAGGTTAGTATCTACATCATCTATGCTCAGTACATTCCAAGTACTGATGCATAATTTGCGCTACATCATTTCATGATGTAGGTTGAGGTACTCAGTATCTTGATCACGCTTAGATCGACTCTCGATCCGCATTCAATAGCTTCAGTGGTGAGTCCTCATATTCCAATGACAATAGACTTGCTTCCATTTTAGTCAATATTTTTAGTTTCAATTTTGTTAGATTTAGCTGGGGGGGGCATGTCCCGGCAACTCAATTTAGTAGAGGCTTTTTGGACATAGTAGTCGATTCAGCTTGAGTTGTTAAGTGGTTATTTCACTCTTCAATAAAACCTTTATGTTATGTTATATTATTATTCGGACTAGTTGGGCTTGTTCCTCTTCAGATATTAGTTGATTTAGCTTCCGCTTAGATCATTTTACTTTGCAATTTTTTGTATGTTCATGATATGCCAGATTCAGGGTTAGCTTGGGGTCACTCATGATCCTAGGTCCCGTGTTATGTCAAAGGGGTAGCCTCGGAGCATTACACTAGGTCCCGTGTTACATCAAGGAGGTGGGGCGTGACACATTATCATTCCTAATAATAATACTTTAATGTTGTTGGCTATCGAAAACCAAAAAATTGAACCGATCGATTGGACACTCTGTCACTCCCCGAGCATACACCCTGTGCGGGACTGGCACTCGAAGACCATTGGTGGCCCCAAGCGAACCCTTGGTCTGGCTTACTTAACTCAGCGGAAGACAATATTCATACTTATAATGATCAATAACATTTAACTAAACTGAATACTAAAATAACTGAGAATGCTTAAAGGTTAAACATTCAACGTGGCTAAAAGTGGCAACCCAAGTCTTATCAATAAGAAATGATAATGAAAAGACTCAAAGGACTAACATCTGACTGTCTCTGCAGCCTCTAAAACAACTGAGATGGATGTTGGGACAAACCCCACAACATCCTAATGAACTTACTAGAAAGTAATGAAAATAGATCCTCTGGAATGCAAGGAGGCTCACCGACTGACTCTGATCTGCTCACTGGATCAATGGTGCACTGAAATGCCAATCCTAGTTACCTGTGTCTGCATCATAAGACGATGCAGGCCAACTGGCATCAGTAAATTGAATGTACGAGTATGCGAGTTCGAATGCTAAAACAACATAGGCTAGAAAAGGAATCTGAAAGAAACACTTACCTTGCCTCTTCTCAACTCATGAATATTTGACTGAACTCATTTCAATATAAACCAGTTTAAAACAAGTGCAATATAAATAAAAGTTGTTTAAAAACTTGATGTCAACTCTGTGTATATTCAAGGATACAACATAACTCTGAAATGTATGTAAAAATACAATAAACCGATGTATATAAAAATACAATAACTTCTATGGGAGTTTCTCTAACCGACAACCATCACAAAAGATCTATAGTGATGACACAACGATCCACCTCACGCTGCCAGCGCATCCTATACCCGGCCAAAGGTATAGGAACTGAACTACTAAGTGGATCTACTAGTCTATTGTGAAAAGGGTTCATCTAAAAAGTATGACCCTTTTCTACCCATGGTGGCTACATGGTTTTATGGAGACGTGAGTTATATGAACTCATGCTCGCCCCCAATTCGGTGCTCAATACTACTCCCAAAATATACTAGCTCTTATTTTTAAAAGCATACTTCTTATATGATTTGAGATTAGTGCTCAAAAACATAGCTCAAAGGCTATCTTGGAAATCTCAGTTTCCCTTCTTGCTTCATTTAGAAAGCTATTACTCTTTTCTGAAAACTAGCCCGAAGGCTCTTTGGAAATCTCTGTTTCTATTCTTATTAAAATGTGAAAATATTTTAAAATATCTTTGGGAATACATAGCCCCCATATACTTCTTTGAAGAGAAGATCTTCACCTTTACATCTTTACTGAACTCAAAACTTAAGTCTTAAAACAAAGTTAAAACATTAGTGAGAGACTTTTGAAATCTTTAAGAACTTATCTTAACTTGACTCATGACTTCTCTTGACTTTGACCTTAACTGCTCTTGACTTGACTCTTAATTAATCCTTGAATTGAATTATGGATTCAAGGATTTTGATTTGTGATTGGAAAGATCTCATATTGTTTAGGAATGATTTTAGATAGCTAAACATGAGAAAAGACCGAAAATCAAAATACAAAGGTTGGTCCTCAACGCGGAGGCATAATTAAATTTTGGTTTCGAAAACATCTTTTGAGGCAGAATACCTCGTGTCAGCTCAACGACGCGGAGCAGAATTTTTTAAAACTGGACACTCGGAGCGCGACGCACGGCCACCCTCTAATTTCGTTCGACGAAATTTCTTCTTCTTTTTCCCACCCCAATTCACCCAAACTCAATTCTTTTTCTCAAATTCCTTTTAGATACAGATACCCAACAAATGTACCTAAGAACTTAACTCAAAATGACTCTATGATGCGATGTAAAGAACTCAGAAATTTCCCAACTCAGTCAAATTCAAGAACATTATATGAATTCAAGAATAGATATCAAGATCATCAACATTCAGATGCTTTTAGGATGAATCCAAACTAAAATTAATATGCTTGGCACGTGGGAGAACGATCCCAACGTTATGAGAGCCTCACATACCTAATAGAAGTAAATCCTTGGCAAAACACCAACTTTCTTGATCGATCTTGATGAATTTGCCCTTTTCTCCTTCTTTTTTTCTCTTCTCCTTTCTCCTTAGCCCTAGTGTGAAATCCCAAATTCTAGAATTGACTAAAATCTAATTTGACCCATATTAAACTCCTAAAAATGGATTAAATTAATAGGTCAATGAAAAGACTAAAATACTCCTCAATAGTCCGGATTGGACATTTCCTTAATCCAACAGCCCAACTTCCAAAAGGAATAACTCACTCGTACGAACTCATAATCGTGCAAACTTGGCGGCGTTGGAAAGATCATTCCAAGGGCTTTCCCACCATATCTGGATCTACACCTAACTCATCATGAGCGAGGAGTTATGGTCGTTTGAAGTTGACCAAAGATCACTTTTCCTAACTTGAACAATTTTCCAAATTTTTCATTCTTTCCAAAAATGACTATTTCCAATTATTGGCTTCTTTCTAGTTATTTCAATTTGCGAGATCTTACACACCCTACCACCCTACTTTGAGTAGATAATATAACATGTTGTTGTTGTTGTTGTTGTTGTTGTTGTTGTTGTTGTTGTTGTTGTTGTCAATAGACAACTAAAAATTCTCAATCAAACATACCACGGAAGTGATTTGGGAAAAAGATATAAAATATATCTGAACTTTGACCAAAATTGTTGTAACAATTCCAAACTTTGTGCAGGACCTATTACTCCCCTGCACTATTTAATAGTGTATTTTAAAGATATATAAGTGTCCAACTGAACAAGTTACTATTTATAATAATGCAAGATTTATGATGTCCACGTGGGCACCTATATTTTTTTAAAATACACTATTAAATAGTGAAGGGTGTAATACGTCATGCCCAAAATTTGGGATTGTTAGAGCATTTTCGGTCAAAGTTCTAATATATTTTGAACCCTTTACCCAAGTAATTTTCTCATCATGTTCACTATTTATAAAGTAACTAGAGCACTTGTCCGCGCTTCGCGCGGTTATAAAGAATGGTAAAATTTTGATAATTTTATTAAATATAATATTGATGGAAGAGAAAAATGTTTGGTTAGTACTTAGTAGACTTCCAATAAAGTTATAAGTTTTTTACTATTTTGAACTAAAAAAATTACAATAAGAAATTCACATAAGATACAAAATAAAGAGAATCATACCAAAAAAAATGCAACATCAGTCTTACTACTTTACTATGTAAAAAATAGAAGGAAAAATATGAAATCAGTACACATGACTTTCGAATTCTTGTGGACATCCACTCTCACAAGCCGATCACCATTCAATAACCTTTATCTTATTCTTCAAGTCAAATTAAAACATGAATAAAATAAGCACTGAAAATATAACAAACTAAAAGGTAATGTAATCCTCTATAAAATCTTACCATGATTTTATTTATAGGGCTACAATATGAACCACCAAATAATATGATGAATATGATTATTAATTATTTTATAGATCATGATAATAAAAATTTGTGTGGGAGTAATTAATGAAAATAAAGATCAATTAAGTTTTACATTTAACATATTCTGAAAATGTCTTTTTAATTTCTTTGCATTGCACATTTAATATAATTAATAGAGTAAAATATTTTTCTTAGTGCTTTTAATATAGTACATAAATTATAAAAAAAAAAATCTAAAAACAATAAAATATAATTGTATTTCTTGACCAAAGAGAAATCACCCTTACTTTTTCTTTTCCTAACTTTATTGGTGTATATAAATTCATATAACTATTCGGCACAAGTCAATAAATTTACTAAAAATATTAAAAGAACGTGTATATATAAAATTTATAACCTTTCTAAAAATCAAATATCCACTTAATATATTATAGCAAGAGGAATATGACATAGTAATTAAGTAAACTATTAAAATTTATCTAAGAATATCTTTCAATAAAATAATCCAAATCTTAACACAATTTTAAATTTAAAGCTCTGTATACTTGTTAAGTTTAAAATTATTAATGATAATTTTAGTTAAGACTTCTTGTTCATCCGTTGATAAATTCATGATAAATATTCTATTATAATAGTAACAAAATAAATTTATCCTTGCTTAAAATTATTTGAACATATAGTTAACATATTTTCATTTGGAAAAAAGTTTGAATATATAAATAACATTTTCTCATTTTAAAATAAATTTTGAACCAGCGAATAAAACATAATAATTTGAATACAACTATCAATATTTTCTGAACAATATAATTATACATTTTCATATTATTTTCCAAAAAATAAAATCAAACCTTCAATCAATTACAACAGAATAAGATAATTTTTCATTTAACATCTCTTTATAATCTAGTAAGAAATATTTATTATTTTGGGTGATAAGTGAAAATACTCAAATGATAACATGCCTCGACAATCAGAGCACCTATATCACACCAGGTCACGATAACTTACAGAAACAATTACAATTTTTCATTGAAAAATAAATATTAAATATCCTATGATAATATAACAACAACATATTAATGTAATTTTACAACTGAAATATGAAAAAAAAAAAATAGAGTGAGATAGAAAAGATGTTTCCTAAGATCCTTTGTTTACTAAAGCCAACCAAATTAACTGAAATTTTTTGAAAAAATCATATGAACAATGCATTTGTAGTAAATTTAATATAAATATTCATATTATGAACCCCTTCACAAATTCTCAAATATAGAATAACCAAACAATTTCAAAAAATGTAAATCTCAATTTACTGGAACAATTATTTGACGGTAAGAATGATGCCTCAAAATTTTATTTTTATATACAATATAATCATAAAATTTTCATTGATTATATAATCTAAATGAAAATGAAAATAAATAAATTTTCATAATAGTACAGACATAAAAATAGTGAGGAAGTGAAAAGTATAGTAAAATAGCCAATAAGAGGAAAAAGGCAACACAAACGGAAAAAAAATAGATAACAAAAAACACTATAAATAAGAGATATCAAACAAACTAAAATGAGAAGAGTATCATAAGTTATTTATTGTACTCATCAAGATTGAATTTGAATTGCAATTTGAATTTCCAAAATTGCCATATGCATCTTATCTTCCACATTGTAAACAATAAAAGTTAGTCACAAATAATCCATATAGTATAAAATTAGCCATAAACTAAGTGATGTACTTTAGTATAAATATAATGAAAGAAAGATGCATACCAATATAAAATTGTAACTTATATTGGTATTAAATGTCTTAATTGTAATTTAGTAATATCTTTAAGAAGGGATAGAAAAAGATATTTTTAAAAAAGTGATTAATGATGTTAAATGGTGAATAGAAAAAAGTTTTATGAATTTGATTAGTTGAGCTAGTAACGGAAAAAGGTTTTTTTGAGCTTTATTGATTTGTAAGAGAAGAAAGATAGAGGTTTCTATTAGAAAAAAAAGAGATAAATATATAGATTGTAATTAATTTTTTATTTTCCTTAAATGGTAATTCTCTTTATATTTAATCATTATGTTGGTAATACAATTTGCAAATGAATTAGCTGAATATTATAGAGAATACCAAAAGTTTTGGATTAGAATATTAGAAAAAAAAATCTAAAACGGATCTTCTTTCCATTTCCAACTAGACCAATTAATGCTTAAAATATTGAATGTGATTATAGAATGTTGAAATAATATCTTTTTATTTCCTTAATATAATAAAATTGTAATTAAACCTTTATTGTCCATAAATAGTGATTTTATTTTCATTATTTCTATGCAGTTAATGCTTAATATATTGAATGTAATATAATTAAAAAATATTCAAAAAAAATAGTGAAAATAGATAAATAGGATTCCTGGCTTCTAAGAGGTGCTACATCACCATTTTCACATTCAACTTTATATTAAAAAAAATTCTGAAACGAATCTTCTTTCCATTTCCAAGTATACCAATTAATGCTTAAAATATTGAATGTGATTATAGAATGTTGAAATAATATATTTTTCTTTCCTTATATATTAGCCATAAACTAAGTGATGTACTTTAGTATAAATATAATGAAAGAAAGAAAAAAGAAGAAGAAATTCTTGCAATTGATGAAGATGATATGCTCCAGTATTTATAGTAATCAATAAATTTATAACTTTATTGAATAATATAAATTAAAAGAATAACATAGTAATCATAAAATTGTAACTATATTGGTATTAAATGTCTGAATTGTAATTTAGTAATATCTTTAAGAAGGGATAGAAAAATATATTTTTTAAAAAGTGATTAATGATGTTAAATGGTGAATAGAAAAAAGTTTTATGAATTTGATTAGTTGGGCTGGTAAAGGAAAAAGATTTTTTTGAGCTTTATTGATTTGTAAGAGAAGAAAGATAGAGGTTTTTATTAGAAAAAAAGAAGATAAATATATAGATCGTAATTAATTTTTTATTTTCCTTAAATGATAATTCTCTTTATATTCTCACAATATTTAATCATTATGTTGGTAATACAATTTGCAAATGAATTAGCTGAATATTATAGAGTATGCCAAAAGTTTTGGATTAGAATATTAGAAAAAAAATCTAAAACGGATCTTCTTTCCATTTCCAACTATACCAATTAATGCTTAAAATATTGAATGTGATTATAGAATGTCGAAATAATATCTTTTTATTTCCTTAATATAATAAAATTGTAATTAAACCTTTATTGTCCATAAATAGTGATTTTATTTTCATTATTTCTATGCAATTAATGCTTAATATATTGAATGTAATATAATTAAAAAATATTCAAAAAAACAGTGAAAATAGATAAATAGGAATCCTGGCTTCTAAGAGGTGCTACATCACCATTTTCACATTCAACTTTATATTAAAAAAAAAATCTGAAACGAATCTTCTTTCCATTTCCAACTATACCAATTAATGCTTAAAATATTGAATGTGATTATAGAATGTTGAAATAATATCTTTTTCTTTCCTTAAATATAATAAAATTGTAATAAACCTTTATTGTCCATAAATAGTGATTTTATTTCCATTCTTGCTATGCAATTAATGCTTAATATATTGAATGTAATATAATAAATCATATTGTATTTAGTGTGAGGAAAAATATTCAAAAAACTATGAAAATAGATAAATAGGAATCATGGCTTCTAAGAGATGCCACATCACTGTTTTCACATTCAGCTTTATATTATATATAGATATAGATTGATTCACTTTTAAACAATAAGCTCTAACAATTATATTAGTCAATTATTCATTTATTTTCAAGTAATATGTACTTATCACATTATATCATATACAAATAACAAAAGTTTATGATGTATATCCTTCATAAATATATTTATTGGACTACTTTGATGACTAACAAACTAGTTTAACCACTATAATGACTAATACATGTTTCTCATTAAGATAAACTCATCATTAAATAAAATATCCCCAAAAAAGAACTTAGTAAAAGAAATAAGAAGACCATTAATTTAGGGGGAAATCTAATAAATAATTTTGACTATTTTGAGAAAAATCTAATGAAAAAAGATTTTATTCACAATTTCTTATATATACATTAATTATCTTTTGACCAATTTCTCATTTTTTTCCTATAAATAATTTTTTTAAGTTTTAAACTAAACCAGACCACCATTTTCATTACACCATTTCACTTCACTTTTGCAATATGACCGACGATGATAACAACAACCGCGGTACCACCGCAAAATGAAAGAGAACTGATCAAACTTCAATTCTATTCTTTGTTCGTTCTTTACCCAAAGCCGAAACATAGAAAAATGAGAAATAGAAAAGATTGATGGGAAAGAAAGTGAAAAAAGAGGGCTAGGGGTAAAAGGTAGGAGAGAGACAATGAATAAGGTAGGACCCACATATTTTTAATTAAAAAATAATCCCACATACACTAACTCATTTCTATGCCTCTCAAACCATAAATTTTTTCAATACGTATGGTTACATGTTTCATTAGTACTTTTCTTTAGAATCATATATGTAAAATCTTTCACTAACAATATCATATCCTTCAAATCCGAAGCACTACAAACATAATCACATTTCAAAATCGTAGAGATTTTTGAAAATATATCATTTATTAGTTTTTGCAGATGAAATGTGCTTGGCATTTTACCAACTAAATGCATAGTTACATCATTCTCAACGCCGTAAAATGTCAATGTCTCCAACTGACAAAAGAGTTGTCTTCCAACTGACAACTCTCATGTCAGTTGGAGACATTGGCATTTTACGGTGTTGAGAATGATGCAACTATGCATTTAGTTGGTAAAATGCCAGGCACATTTCATATGCAGACATAGAAACTAATAAATTATATAATTTCAAAAATCTCTGCGATTTTGAAATTTGATTATGTTTGTAGTACTTCGGATTTGAAGGATATGATGACGTTAGTAAGAGAGTTTACATATATGATTCTAAAGAAAAGTATTGATGAAGCATGTAACCATACACAATGAAAAATTTATGGTGTGAGAGGCATAGAAATGAATTGGTGTATGAGGGATTATTTTTAAATAAAAAATCGATCCTACCTTATTCATTGTCTCTCTCCTACCTTTTACCCCTAGCCCTCTTTTTTCACTTTCTTTCCCATCAATCTTTTCTATTTATCGAATAGAGTAGCTTTTATCATTTACATATTTATTTATTTTATTTGATAATTGACACATATATTATTTTTAATTTTTTTATTATATTAAAAATATGAGAAGGAAAAATAAAGGAGGAAATTATTAGTGGATAGTAAAAATTTTACTAACGAGATAAACGTATAGGTAGTCAATCAACTAAACTATTAAAATCTCTCATTTGATACATGCACATATGTTTGATTGAGCAATTTTTCACTTAGCAAATCAAATTATTTATCATTTTTATATTAATAAAGTATAAATATTTGGTTAATAAATCAATTTTTATATTATAACAAAGTAGATTATAGTAAATATTTGTATATAAAAAATTTCGCATTATGATTAATAATATGATTATTCATCATAAACTAGATTAGATCTAATTATATGAAATAGTGTAGCACTTACATCATATTTCATAAAAGTTAAATTTAATCAAACTCAAAAAATGAGAAAATTGAAAAATAAGATTTTATTTTTGATTTATAATATTCTAAAAATTAATTGAAAATTTTGATTCTATTAATAAAAAAAGTAACCAATTAAATGTATATACATGTACCAATGGAGAATTTTAATAGTAGCTTAGTTGATTGACTATCTAAACTTTTATGTCGTAAGTGAAAATTTTATCCATTATGTAATTTTCTCTTTCATTTTTCATCTCATATTCTTGATAAAATAATTTGTAAATTTTTTAAAATACCTATCAATTATCAGAATGAGAAGATAAATATGTATAAATAATAGAAAGAATTTGGGTAAATAAAATTCACAATATAAAAAATTGATTAGAAAATTATACAGATAAATACAAAAATAAAATGTGTAAGGAAAGAAAGGGATACAAGTAGGAGAGAGACAATGAATGAGGTAGGACCCACACATAAAAATAATTCCTCATATACCAGCTCATATCTATGCCTCTCACACCATAATATTTTTGTCATGATCCAACCCAACGGGCCGTGCGGGCACCTACATACTACCACGTAAGTATGAGAACCCTCATAACCAAATAGTTAAAACATGCGGAAAAACTAAATAAGCGGAAATAATTAATCTAACAAGATTTTATAAAAAGACCCTTTAACACAAATTATTTTTTAAGACAATTGTAAAGTAACTAACACTCCCAAGGACCTACTCTAAACAGGTACAAGAGCTACTAAGAGTACAACTGGACAAAATAAACAAAAGACACAACTCCCACCATGCGGAAAGAAAGATAGAAGTTGTTGGAGAATTCTTCGTCTTCCTCTAATGAAACATCACCAACCTGCATCCAATCTATGCCCAAAAAGGCATCGCAAGAGTAGTATCAGTATAAAACCACACGTAGTGGTAGGCATCATCGGTCAACCTGATGCCCGCCACATAATATAAGAAATCAATTAGCAAGAACACACAATAAACCACTCGCTTCTCCACATTTACCTTCTCTTGAATACCTCAGAATTACACTAGTACATTTACTACTAAACCATCTTCTCAGTCTACCTACTCACCCGGTTCTTGATCATAGGCTAAGCATTCTAATGCATAGAAAAGTCCATGAATACAACTACAAGCATTTCGAATATCCACCACAACATACCCTTACTTTCTCTTTTCACCACACCTCGCCTTTGCCACATGGTACGTTAATTATTTCACACTTCCTAACTATTAATTGTTGACACTCAATTTTGACCTAACATTTTCAAAATTCGTAAGTTTTAAGTTTTTATTTATTCATAGTTCAAAATACATGTTTTATAATTTTAAATAAGTTTATCAATATTTATCCTTATTTGTTAAAATTTTAGAATTTTTTATCAGTTAATTTTAATTATATTATTTTTGTCACAACCAATTGAATACGTTCAAGTATTTGTTCATTATGATTAAATCGTTATTTTTGTAAAATTGCATTTTTATGTGTCATTAGTTACGTTAATTACATTTTTAATATTGATTTTATTTATTACTTTTATTAATATTCATTTTAGTGTTTTTAACACAGTCTAGAAATACAAATAATAATTATATACATAGATATTTTATTTAACCAATAATTTTGGGTCATAATCTCAACCCCACAACTTGAGCCAATTACATAATTATTTTTTCCTATTTAAATTTTGATTAGGTGAAAAGATAAAGGGGGTGGTAAAATATTTTTTAGATTAGAGTTGTAAATTTTCAGATTTTTATTAACAAAGGGGTTTCATTTTCATTAATTTTTCGATCACCAATACCTCGAATTGTGGCCAAGCTCCGACAATCCAAAACCCCATTCATTTTTCTCCTTTTTCCGGCGAAATCCCACCAGCTCCGCCTTCATTCCTCACATTTTCCGACCACCACCCCAAACAGACCCCATCTTCCCCTGTTCTCCTCCTCACTGTTCCGACCAAAAACACAACCCCAAACCAACTAAAACCACCGGAAAACGACCACCAGTGAGCTTCCACAACCGGAATCAACTTCCAAAATTACCTCCGAACCACCAGATCGCCACCCACCGCTAGACCTTTTCACTTTCTCCATCTCCGACAAGCCTGCGAGTTTCAAGCTCCAATGAAGAACAGCTAACATACCCAAATAACTGCCAAAATGCCTCCAGACCGACCAGAAACAGCCAGCCACACCACCTCACTGCCTTCTCTTTTCTCGATCGAAACATCTCCAAGCAGGAGCCAACAACGAACAACAACCAAAATCCCACTCCATTCCCCGCATTTTCCAGCGAATACCAACCCAAAACAGACCTATTTTGCTGTTCTTCTCCAACCATTTTCCTCACCAACACCACTACAAAACCCCTCCATTCTCCTTCTTACTGACCAGTAACCGCCGTCCGACAAACAAATCTAGAAAACATCACCAAACCTCCATCTCAAACCACGAAAAGATCCACAAAGCGACCAACAGCTCCAAACGACTCCATTTCCCTTTTTTTCCGCAACACTTCAACAACAATGGAGGCAGCGAGATTCGAGCTCTGATCTCCATCTCCGGTGAGCTCCAAGCTTGCCAAACACCACTATAGACTCCACCGGAAACAACTTCGATCGGTTTCACGCGAGCTACGAGCTTCCAAGTTCCGGTAACAGATGCAAACAACGGACCCTCATTTCTACCAGATCTGGCCGAGTTTTGCTGGCGAATAGCAACCAAACATGCCAACAACAACGAGCTCCGAACTAGTAACACAAATCTCTCTTCTCCTTATTTCTATATTATGCCATTGTTATTATTGTTGTTCATAGATCTTCTGGGTGTGTTTGACTCTGTCACTGTGACTCTTCTGTTTAATTAATTATTTATTGTTATTGTTTAAATGTTATTATCTACCTCTTTTATTCTTTGTTTATTATGATTTTTATTTATAATTTGCAATGGGTTGGTAACGGATAGCTTTATTTGAGTTAAATTTATTCTAAATGTTGCTTAATACTAGTGTTGTTTTGCTATTATCCTTAACTGTTGTTGTTATTTGGTATTTTAATTTTTAAATATGTTATATTTTGTGAAGTTTATTTAGTTTTACTTACCGTTGTCCTTTCTCAGTTGAGGTCTATTTTTTATCATGTATTTAATTTACTTATTTACTTATTACTTATTGTTGTTTTATAGTTATTCATATGTGACTCCTTTTAATTTATAGAAATTGATTGTATGCATTTCTAGAAAACCGTGTTACTCTTTTGGTTATTATGTTATTATTGTTGTCATATTGTTGTTGTTATCTTTCTTAGTTGTTAGTTGATTTTTGTATGCTTTCTAAAAGGCTGCCAGTTCAATTGATATTATTTTAAAATTCAGTCATGTTGATTATACTTGGTTATTATTATTGTTTTGTTGTTATGATCATTTAGTTATTTACTTATTATTTTATTCCATCATTGTTAACTTCATATAATTTTGTTTAGAAACAAGTTCAAATTGGCCAATTAAAAAAATTATGCGTCCATTTTGGAGGCCTTTCCAATATTAAAATAAGGAAATTTAGTTTATATTTATATTTTATTTGTTAAAATTAGCTGATGAAGAAATTATCGTCGATTTCCAAAGCCTTCCACTGATATAAGACGGATTTTTATTTTAAGTTATTATTTGATTTATTTATTTTTATTTTTATTTATTTATTACTAACAATTTTATTAAGTGTCTTTACAGGTATACGGGTGTGCTTCCCATTGAAACTATTCGAATGAAATTTGAATTATATTTTATTCATTATTTGGTATATATAGACGTAAGACAAACTTAAGCCGTTTCTTATTTTATTATTTGTGTATATCATATGTTTGTTTTACCTGTATATTGTTTTATATCCTTTTCAATTTAAAAAAATAAATTCAGTCGGGACCAACAATTATAGATTTCGAAGGATGCATAACACCTTCCATTCGAAATAACTTGAACCCATTGCCTATAATTTTTTGGTTTCGTAGATCATTTAATTGGTTTTCTAGTTTTTTCTAAAATTAGGTTGCGACTCTTTTAAAATCTGTTTATTCTTGAAATTATTTTAAAATTGACTTAATTAATTATTTTTTGAGTCACCACGACATTTCGCCTTATTTGCAAAAGTAAGGATATAAACAGAATGTCGACTCTACTGGGGATATAGAGGTTCTAATCATTATTAGTTCATTTTTTCCAAATTGTGGAGACTTTTCTTTTATTGTATTATATCTTTATCTTGTATATTATACTTGTAATTTATTCATTATTTATTTAATTGTGTATATTGACATTGCATCATAACATATTTTTCATTATTTGACATTTTTTATTTCTTACTTAAAGAACGATTATGCGGGTCGTAGTCGTTCATTATTCAAATTGTTTATCGGGGTAACCTGACAAATATAGTTGGTCATTGGATGGTCAACGGTCGCTAACTTCCCCAGCTTAAGTCGTCCACTTGGGTCGTCGATTTACTTTAAATAAAGTCCACTCTTAGTCAACGGCGTAGAGCGAAATCAAAGTTCAATTTAGCGCATTTGAACTAAGATGACCCAACACTCAAGGCGTGTTGGGCCCATTAGAGAGACCATCTTGAGTCCATAACAATCTATGACCTAAATGGAAGACATATTTATGTGTTTAAATTTGAAGAATTTATACATCATTTGACAAATCATTGTAACTCGAGGTTGGGAGTTTATTTAACAGATTACTCTAGTCGAAGAAAAATCTTTACAGGTTATCATTCCATCTAAAATGTGTTGACATTCAAAGATGACAAGAAACTCAAGAGGAAGTACCTTCCACAAAAGCTTAGTTTAGGATGATATTCCTGTGCGGGACTGATTATTTGTAACACATAAAATTTGTATGAAGTGTTTTGGGGGACACTGAAATGTTGTGAAATGGCGTAATATATCTTTCAAATCGTTAGGCCTACCTTTGGCACAAAATGGTCACATATTTGTATTGGACGCGCAATAATTGTGTGTATGCTATGTGATATAATTGAGTTTGTCTTCAATCTAAATAGTGCTTATGTGTTTATTAAATTCTTTATGCGATATTTTGCATTATTAGTATGAACACGATCTAACATTTTTACTTTTTGAGTTTTTTTTTCTTTCTTTTAATCGAGATGTTGATTTATTTCCAAATTTGAAAGTCATTGTTCATTCGAAGTTACAAGAGACAAGAGGACTCACAAAATTTGAGTCTTTGTATTTCACAAGACATTAATATCAAGTCAAGAAGATAAATCAGAGGAATATTTGACTATGAGGTCGCACTCATTTATGTTTTAATATTTTGCATGTGGGTTTTGCTCTCACATATTTCTCATGTTTTATTCAGGAAAATCGTCCCCTACAATAATCGGGGATGGTCATAACAATTTGTGGTTCTCGTAGATAATTGGGAGAAGACACATGCCAAGAGACATTCAAAAAAGGGATTATACAACAACTAGTAGTTACTGTAAAAATTGGGAGACCATATTCAATAGGCAGTACAAAGATCGGCAGTTAAGAGGATATAATGAATCACTCCGAGTTTGTATAAATTTTGAAATTATTTTATGCTATATCTGAATGAATTACGTGAACCTGATTTTTGTCTCGGTAAGATACGTAGGCAACCCTTCTTGGGTTCGGTATCCATTTTTTCAAATTTCAAAAATAAAAAGTAAAATAGTTTGTGCATATTTTAAAAGTCATATCTGCATGAACTACGTATACCTGATTCTCATCTTGATGAGATACGTAGGCAGCCCTTCTCGGGTTCGGTATTTATTCTAAAAAAAATTGTGCACATATTGTAAGAGTTATGTCTTTATGTCAGTTGGGACCATGCAGTTAGGAGCATGTAAATATGTTTGATATGATGAATATGACTAACTTTGTGGTAAACCATAGTTTCTTTTGGTACCTCTCAGTTATACTTTTGTGATGCTTGAAAATTCTCTTGCAGACATTCAAGATAAGAATAAAATCAACCTCATGGTTTCATGTGCATGGTGTGGAGAATTTTTTAGATTAAAATTTAATTGCATTACACTGTTGATCTAAAACTTGGCCTGAATGTTTTTCGATGCGAAATTTTGAGTAATGTTTGGTTTGGGAAAGGATTATAGGTCTTTTTGACCCGATTGTGCCTTTCAAAGCCTATCAAATGACATTAGTCTCTAGTTTTCCACTTTGAGCCTAGAGCTTTTTCTTTGGACAACCATATTTTAGTCATTACACTTCTGGGTGCTTATGTGCACTATCCCTCTCTTGGCCCAACCTTCTTGAGCGCACCACAAATGTGCAGAATATAAGAGAAGATTCATGTTTGAAGTTGTCAAAGACAAGATATTAAGTCTCCCAAAGTCAAGGAAGAAAAAATGACTTCTAGAGAAAGAACAAAAAATAAAGAATAACGAAATAAAGAAAGCCAAAAACACCCCTACAAGGTCAGAAGAGAAGGAAAATACTCCAATAAAAGAGGAGAAAAATTCAAAAGAAAGGGGTGAAATAAAAGAAAAACTCCAAAAATAAGGACTCAAAAGAAGTCGAAACAAAAGGGTGAAAAAAAAAAGCTCTAACGAATAAGGATTCAGAAGAATTCGAAAAAAAGGGGGGCAACAAAGATGATCAGACTCCAAAGGCGTATCAACCGTCAAAAGCACGAATTTAGTTTGACACTCAAGGAGGAATTAAGTCATTCTTATCCCAAATATATATCCTACGCATCCCTAACCCTACGTTACAAGCCAATGATAAGCCCTACATGACCTCTTTCCAAATGTTCTCACATTACTAGAGATTTACATAAGGGCCAAACATATCGTATCACAATTGCATGAGTTGAACATTCTTGCGATTGTGAGTGCACTTTGAAAAATGTCCTCAAGTAATACGCTTCAAATATGTGTGACATAAGACTTTTTTTTGTTGTGAAGGAATTTGAAACACGAGGATTGGTATAATTCAAAATCTTTGTTTGAAGCAAGATGAACAAATCTTCTTGATCTTTAAATATGTTTGAGGTACCACTTGAAGCTGTAGAAATTACCTTGATTTCAATCTTAGTTAGAAAAAGAGAAAAAAAAAAGAAAGAAAAAGAGATTTACCTACAATCCTAACTGTTGGTACCAATTGCAGTCAAGATTTGACTATCTCATCACATTCCTTATTATTCAAAAAAAAAAAAGGTGAGCAAGCATCCACTCTTTAATATTTTTGAAAGCATTTTTTCTAGACTCTTTCCATAAAAAAAGAAAAGAAAAAGGAATTTGCCTTTCCTTTTTGGTTTGTTTATTGTAAAAAGTGTCATTAGATTAATTTTGTCAATGTGAGATGCCTATTTTACTTCATTAGGTTGTCTGTCTCAAAAATGTGATATATCTTGTCTTTAGTCTTTGAATAACGCAGGGAATATTATTTTCCAATTTCATCATGTACATATTGTGTATTTTCTACTGATGATCTTGTCTAAGATTCTTTGCAGTATTCATCATCTACAAGATTTGAACTACATTTGACTTGATTCCTGGTTCAAAAGGATATGTAGGCGCCACGATGGCTCGGTCATATACCTAGTGTGATTTTCTTTTCTCCCTCTAATAAAAATTGGGACAGAATTTTTGAGAATATCTCAAACAATTCACAATACATGTGTTATCTCTAGCAAGTCAAGAATGGAGACTATTTTGAGATTTGCTAAACGTTTTAACTGGGACAAAATTTTTGAGGAAGACCTTAAAAATTCTAACAAGTACTGTCAGAAGCTTGATAGTCAATTTCAAATGATTCATCATCGCTTGGAGTTCAAAGTCAACTTGCAAATCTCCAACATTGTCTTGGTGAGTCAATAGCTCCTTGTACAAATATCCAATAAGATATGAGTCACACAAAAAAATGGTCAAGGTAAAATGATCAGGTGAAAGCATTGAGGCAATGACACTTTCAAGACAATCATCGAGCCATCCGCCTCGTTACAGTGGACAATCATCGAGTCATCCACCTCATTACAGTGGACAATCATCGAGCCATCTGCCTCGTTACATTGGACAATCATCGAGTCATCCACCTCGTTAGATTTGGACAATCATCGAGCCAACTACCTCGTTACAGTGGACAATCATCGAGCCATCCGCCACGTTACAATGAACAATTATCGAGCCATCCGCCTCGTTATAGTGGACAATCATTAAGTCATCCACTTTGTTACAGTTGGATGATCATCGAGCCATTCACTTCGTTACAGTGGAAAATAATTGGGTCATCCATCATTTGCATTTTTCATTGCATTTTATTTATTTACCGAGAGGGCCATTACATTTTTTCATTTCTCGAGAGAGACATTGCATTTTTCATTTGCCAAGAAGGCCATTGCATTTTTTTCATTTGCAAAGAGGACTGTTGCATTTTCATTCGCCGAGAAGACCATTACATTTAAGTCGCATCTATTCGGAGTTGGAGGATTTGAACCCTATCTATTCCACGTTCAAGTCGTAGGAAATTTGCGTTGAAAAATATTTGCATTTAAGTCACATTTATTCAGAGGTGAATGATGTGCACCATATCTATTCCACTTTCAAGTCGGAGGAGACTTGCGTTAAAAGATATTTGCATTTAAGTCGCATCTATTCGGAGGTGAAAGATGTGCACCATATCTATTCCACGAGTCGAAGGAGACTTGCGTTGAAATATATTTGCATTTAAGTCGCATGTATTTGGAGGTGAAGGATGTTCACTCTATTTATTCAACGTTCAAGTTGGAGGAAACTTGCTTTGAAATATATTTTCATTTAAGTCGCATCTATTTCAAAGGTGAAGGATGTGCACCTTATCTATTTCACATTCAAGTTAGAGGAAACTTGCGTTGAAATATATTTGCATTTAAGTTGCATATATTCGGAGGTGATGGATGTGCAACCTATCTATTCCACGTTTAAGTAGGAGGAAACCTGCGTTAAAAGATATTTTCATTTAAGTTGCATTTATTTAGAGGTGAAGGATGTGCACCCCGTCTATTCCACGTTCAAGTCAGAGGAAATTTGCATTGAAAGATATTTGCATTTAAGTCACATCTATTCGAAGGTGAAGGATGTGCACCCTATCTATTCCACGTTCAAGTCGGAGAAAACTTTTGTTGAAAGATATTTGCATTTAAGTCGCATCTATTCGGAGTTGAAATATTTGCACCCTATCTATTCCATGTTCAAGTCGAAGGAAACTTGCGTTGAAAGATATTTGCATTTAAGTCGCATATATTCGGAGGTGAAGGATGTGCACCCTATCTATTCCACGTTCAAGTTGGAGGAAACTTGTGTTGAAAGATATTTGCATTTAAGTCGCATCTATTCGGAGGTGAAGGATGTTCACCCTATCTATTCCACGTTCAAGTCGGAAGAAACTTGCGTTGAAAGATATTTGCATTTATGTCGCATCTATTCGGAGGTGAATGATGTATAACCTATCTATTCTACGTTCAAATCTGTGAAGACTTGCGTTGAAAGATATTTGCATTTAAGTTGCATCTATTCAGAGGTGAAGGATGTGCACCCTATCTATTCCACGTTCAAGTCTGTGAAGACTTGCGTTGAAAGATATTTACATTTAAGTTGCATCTATTCAGAGGTGAAGGATGTGCACCCTATCTATTCCGCGTTCAAGTTGGATGAGACTTGCGTTGAAAAAACATAAATAGATCGTCATAATCATTTACCCTTTAGGAGTAATGCAGCCACACTTATCACTTATGAACAATGAACAATTTCACATTTCTCAAGATACACAATTATGTGAAGTCATTAGTCCTCTCATGGAATTCAAACCCAAACTGTTAGCATTTCGAAACGCGGTACCCGATTTAATGTTTATGTCGAAACGTGACAACCGATCCCATTATTATGTTGGAACGTGGCAACCGATCCAATTTAATGTGTCGAAACTCAACACCCGATTCATTCAACAAGCCACAATCACAAGTACATTCTTATATTCAAAAAATCAAGTCATGATTCATGGCATTCATCATTCATCTATCTTCAGTTACAATTTCTATGATCAATAATTCAACATCCTCATACATACATGTATTATAATGAAGCAAGAACCAACATACATCACACAACATGAAATCACAACCCTCACAATGAATTATTCATCAATATATATATCATTAAGACAATAACTCAACCATACTTAGCCCTAGTTAATCATCTAAGGCTTCCTCCTGTAAATAAATCATCTCTTGTTTGGTGCACGAAGGCCTACAAATGAATCCTACCATTGACTATAATTATACTACACAAAGGGCAAAGATTTATAACTACTCAATTTATAAAATTCTACCCTACCTGGGAGCCAAGCTGCTGCACAGAATTATAGCTCCAATTCTGGTTTTTCGGATGACACGACGGTGTATTTGTCCAAGAATTAATAAGGTTTTGATCTCCTTACACTAGAAATCTCCTTCTCCTTCCTTCCCAAGCTTAGAGCCGCTTTTCGAGGGTTTCTAGGATGGTTTACATCTAAATTAGGTATTTTAGGAAGAAGGAGAAAATAAAATTTCGCGTTATTTACATTCTGTCTCGCCTATCCCGCCCTGGCGCTAATTTACCCCATCGTGGCGCCGCCGCCCTAGCGGCATCTGGCCCGCCCAGGCGGGATAGTGGCCTAGAAATTTTCCAAATTTTTGCTTTTCCTAAATAACGATGGTTCGGGTCGTTACAATTTTTCCATGTACAATTGTTCATTTCCTATTCTACTTCTGCAGATTTGGTAATGCTTTATATGTCTCAGGATATGGCTACAAATCAATTGCTAAAAAAATGATTCGTAAATTTATCAATTCATTTAGTATTTTGACTGGAGATGCTTCGGAAATATGTGTTCTTTTACTAACAGTGTTTTGTAAACTTCTGAAAACTGTGGTTGGGGTTGATGATGAGCTGTAATTGATCAAACCAAACAATGGAAGATTGTAGGATTCTATGCGATACAACTATACAACTTGCAATTGGTCAACTATTAAGCACAAATATCCTCAGTCTTGGCAGCTCACCGATGAGTTGGCCTCATAAGTCTTCGATATTTTGAGAAGTAATGATCATTCAGCTCTTAAATGCGGGCATCACATCATAAGGATGTTGAAGAAGTTTCTTGTGATGACTCCAATGCATAATATTAATGAAGAATCCTCTCGACATTTCCACATATTTATGTCTTTATTAGTGCTTGCAGCTTTAGTAATGCTTTATCTGTCTCCAGATAAAGTTTTAAGAAACACATTGCTGATGAATCCATTCATAGATTTATCGATTTATTGATGAGTACTGATTTGCATATGAAGAGATACAGTGAATGTGCTCGATTGGAGAAGAGTTGTTTGGCTTGAGGATCCCTTGTATAGATTTTTTCGGAGTATTATAAGGGATATAGTAGAGGTTGTTGGGATTGCAAGGTGCAAGAAGAATATTGCTAATGAATTGTTAGAATTGAATGATGCTTTTATATTTGTTCGTGAGGATGTAGTTGTTGATTTATCCCTGCGAGTAAGAATTGAGTAAGGAATCAATTGATTCTACGGGGTTAGCATTGATGAGTTGTGACTGATTTGACCTAGTATATGTGTTTGGTGAGGGCATTGTTGCCACAACCTTTCAACTCTAAAAGTGGTAAAGCAGTGTATGACAGAGAGTACATTGAAAGCTTTCATCATATTTTGTCTGACTTGCTTATCATTTTATATGATTTTCTAGATAAAACATAACGATGCTTAAGGAAATTGGAAGGTGAGTTGCTGATTAATGAAGGCAGACTTATCGTATCATGGTGGTTTCAGTATCTTGTAATATTGAAAGAGTTAAACAACATTTGTAAGTTGTTTAACAGCTTCGAGGTATTTTGGCAAAATTTTAGTCAACAAAAACTTTCATTGTGCTTTCTAATCGGGATATATGCAGAGAGTTTTGATGATTATCGGTGGATGATTGAGCACAAGGAGGTAAAAAATTTCAAAGTACGGAGACATTTCACAATAAGGATGCTTGAAGAAGCTAGAGGTGGAAACAAGGATAAGTCATATGAGATGCTCATCGATAGGTCCGAGTTGTTGGAGGTATCTTTGAATATACTATTGATAAAGATCCTACATTGCTGTGAGGCGATCTGTTATTGCAATTCAAACATGAAGAAGCTATTGTGCCTTATCATGACCCAGACCGTCGTGAGTGGCACCAACACTAACCCTCCAGTGGGAGAACCATTAATACTAATTATCTAACCAATAACTATAAAACTTAATAAAAACTAAGACATTTAAAGATACAGAAGCAGGTTTAAATGTTAAAGGAAAAATAGGGAGTTCCCATAAACTCCAACAAAAGTATAACAACCAAATGCGAAAATAATGTCTAGAACCTGAAAGTCAATGTACCAAAATTCTAACAAGGATCATAAGTCTAAAGGAAATGGGTACAACCTAATTAAACGTAAGAAAATCTAAGTACTATTCCAAGTCCGATTATATGGACGTAAAAAAAAAAGAACTTATGGCTGCCTGAAAGAACTGGCTCACCCTTGAATTTGATTCGATCACTTGTCTTCTAAACGAGGTTGTTGGTAGCCGCCTCAAGATGCCTTGTACTCAAGAAAGAAAGAGCAAGTACAGTATCAGTACACAACCATAGTGTAGTGGTAGGATCACGTGGCTATACTAATAGGTGAAACATATATAAGTCATTACAACAATAATAAACATGCATTAACAAAACATATACAATATCAATTATCACTTATGAACTAAATACAATTTCACACTCTCAATAACACATTTATATGATAGTCATGTCAAGTCAATGGTCCTCTCATGGAATCCATACCCAAACTGTTAGTGTACACGTACGTGGTACCCCATCCAAGTTAGTATGTCGGACGTGACACCCAATCCCATTTATGCACCAGAACGTGGCACCCGATTCAAGTTTGTGCGTTGGAATCTAACACCCGATCAATTCAACAAGCCACAATCACAAGCACAATGTACACTCCCATAATCATACAATCAAGTGTTGATTCATGGCATACAATCATTCATTCATGCTCATTTACGATTAGAGTGATCAATAGTGCAACGTTCGCATACATACATGCATTATAATGAAGTAATTACTAACATATATCACACCAACATGAAATCACAACCATCACCTACCTCGAACAAAGCTTGAATCCCCTAAGAAACTTGATTCTTCCCTTCCCGTAATCTTTCCACTTGTTCTTGGTCTACAAACAATTAATATATCGTGAGGATCAATAAAGAAAACCTAATTACCCGAATCATAATTATTAATAACAACCCTAGGTCGAACCCTTGATCCCCATACCCATATTAGGGCTTTTTCCACCATAATTCCCAGATCAAAACCATCCCCCATTGATAATTACCCAAGAAACTAAGTTCTACGGATTGAAAAATGGATTCGGGGAGTAAAAACCTTACCTTGGTGCTTGAAGAGGTGGAAAACCTTCAAGAAATATCCTTAGGTCGTTCCTTAGCTCTCAAGATCGAATGTTTCAGAAAGATAACATTTTTTGGGGTTTATTTCCAACTTACATCTGCATCATAATAAGATGCAGGTCAACTGACATCAGTACATTGAATGTACGAGTATGCGAGTTGGAAAGCAAAAAATAACTTAAGCTTGAAAAGAATCTGAAAGAAACAGTTACCTTGGCTTTATTCAATTCCTGAACAACTTAACTCAATATAAAGCAATAAAACACATGCAATATATAGAAAATGTTTAAAATAGTAGAAAACAACTTAGTTCGTTAAAGAAAATGCAATAACAAACTCAACTTTACTTATATAATAAAGTAATATAGTTTCTGTGAGAGTTTCTTTAACCGACAACCACCACTATGAGCCTGAGTGGTGATACAACGTCTTTCGCACGCTGCCAGAACTGTCCTATACTTTGCCGTCATATAGAACGGTTAACTAAGTAGATCCACTAGTCTAGGCTAAAAACATCTTAAGGAGTCATCTAAAAAGTATGATCCTTTACTACCCATGATGGCTACTTGGTTTATGGAGTCTTGAGTTAATATAAACTCGCATCCCCATATCGGTGCTCAATACTTCTCCCAAAATAAACTTAGCTCATATGATTTAAAAACCAAAACTTATTTCTTTTGTTTGAGATAATTACTCAAAACTTTAGCTTAAAAGCTCTCTTAGAAATCAGTGTTTCCCTTTCTTGTTCAAATGTGAAAAGATTTTAAATTGTTGGGAACACTTAGTTCCCTTATAGATTTTGTAGAAATGAACTCAACGCTTTACTTAACTTGAAACTTAAGTCTTAAAATAAAGCTAAAACGTTTGTGAAAGACTTTTTGAAAACTTTATAAACTTCTCTTGACTTGCTTCTTAACTTCTAGGCTTGACTCTTAACTTTCGTTGAATTGAATTATGGATTCAAGGTTCATGATCTCATATTTATGGATGATTTCATGATGTTTAGATGTACCTAAGAGTGTCGGAAGCAACTAAGAAATATAGGTACATTGTTAAAGAACAAGTATGAAAAGATGGGGAACTAATGGGGAGAACTGGCGTCCCTGGCGCTCTGAGAGGCGCGGGATGCCAGCCCTCAACATTCAGAGACTGGTCTGGGGCGCACTGTCTGGTGCGGCACCCTAAGGGTGAAGATTCAGAAAACCTTTTGGGGTGCTCTGGCTGGCACGACGCCCCACCCCTACCCCCAGGTGTTTGACGACTTTTCTTCTCCGTTTTTCATATCTAAACCTTCTAAACTTCAATGGTTCCTTCACCAAACACTTAGAATCATTTATACCCTCAATATATTATAGATTCAAACTGAAATTACAGAAACATGAATCAAATCGCAAGAAACTCCAACAACACAACCCACAAGAAATTCAAATGAAACTTTCAAAAATGTTCATCAAGAACTCAATTTCTAAACTTTCAAAGACTTAAATTCGCTGAATCGAATCATGGTTGGTGTGTGGGTGAACTAACCCAATGCTATGTGATCTCACATACCTCGTAAGGATCACCCCTTGACGAAATCCAAAAGTTTAACTAGACGATCTTGACGAATCTTGATTTCTCTTCTCCCTTCTCCTCTTTTCTGTTTTCTCCAAGCCCTAGCGTGAAACTTCAAATTTTCTGAACTGACTAAAATCTGATTTTACCCCAATTAACTCCTAAAAATGAATTAGAATAATTAGGTAAGGAAAAGACTAAATTACTCTTCAAAAATTCGGATTAGACTTTCCTTATTCAAACAGGCTAACTTCCAACGGGCATAACTCATTTATACGAACATGTAATCGCGCAAACTCAGTGGCGTTGGAAAGGTTATTCCAAGAGCTTCCCAACCATATCTGGAAATACACCTAACCCATCCTGAGCTAGGAGTTATGACCGTTTGAAGTTGACCAAAAACTCAACTAACATACTTTACAATTTTCCAGATTTTCATATACTTTCCAAATATGATTCTTTCCCCAACTTTTAACTCTTTCCTAGTTATTTCAATTTGCGAGAAGTTACACTGACTCACCCTTGAATTCAAGTCAATCACTTGTCTTCTAAACGAGGTCTGTCAGTAGCCGCCTGAAGATGCCTTGTACTCAACAAAGAAATAGCGAGTGTAGTATCAGTACACAACCACAGTGTACTTGTAGGATCACGCGGCTATCCTAATAGGTGAAACATGTATAAGTCATTACAACAATAAGAAAAATGCATACACCGAACATATACAATATCAGTTATCACTTACGAACTATATACAATTTCACATTCTCAAGAACACATTTATATGATAGTCATGTCAAGTCAACGGTCCTCTCATGAAACCCATACCCAAACTGTTAGTGTACCGGTACGTGGTACCCGATCCAAGTTAGTGTGTCGGATGTGACACCTGGTCCCATTTATGCACTGGAACATGGCACCCGATCCAAGCTAGTGTGTTGGAACGTAACACTCGATCCATTAAACAAACCACAGTCACAAACAAAATGTACATTCTCATAATCATACAATCAAGTGTTGATTCATTGCATACAATCATTCATTCATGCTCATTTACGATTAGTGTGATCGATAGCGCAAAGTTTGCATACATACATGCATTACAATGAAGTAATTACTAACATATATCACACCAACATGAAATCACAACCATCACCTACCTCGAACAAAGCTTGAATCCCCTAAGAAACTTGATTCTTTCCTTTTCGAATTCTTTCTGCTTGTTCTTGGTCTACAAACAATCAATATATCACGAGGATCAATAAACAAGACATAATTACCCAAATCATAATTAATAATAACAACCCTAGGTCAAACCCTTGATCCCCATACCAGATTAGGGCTTTTTCCACCATAATTCCCAGATCAAAACCCTCCCCCATCGATAATTACCTAAGAAACTAAGTTCTACGGATCGAAAAATGGATTCAGGGAGTAAAAACCTTACCTTTGGTGCTAGAAGAGGTGTAAAACCTTCAAGAAATATCCCAGGGTCGTTCCTTAGCTCTCAAGATCGAATGTTGCAGAAAAATAATATTTTTGGGGTTTATTTCTGACTTAAGACGCGACTGGGCCGCTACGACAGTCCCGATCCCGCCACAACTGCCTCGCCCTGGCGGCTTACACGGAACCAGTGATTCGATTTAAGAGTTCCAAACCCCCATTTCACAACACGCCTTCATCCCATGACACTCATAAAATACCATTCCATGCTAAGATCAGTTTCGGGAGTTCTACTCGCCTGAATTCTATTCTGTAAAGTCGTACGGGTTCCTTAACGTCTTACCTACCTACTCATGTGATCAAATTCATATTTAGATATCCCATTTGTTACCAAATTTCCCTAGACCTCACTGACTCTATTTTTGTCCAAATTTAGACTAGGTTGGAAAATTCCATATTATTACCAAAAAGTATATCGTGATTGTGTTATTTCCAAAATTCAAAGGAACACCATGGATTATTTATTTGAGTTAGACATGATAGATTTTGATGTCATTCTAGGTATGGACTGGCTTCATGCTCGTTATGCCTCCATTGATTATAGAACTCGAGTTGTTAGGTTCCGAATTCCTAATGAGACAATTATAGAGTGGAGTAGTAGTTCAGCAGTGCCTAAGGGTCATTTTATTTTGTACCTAAAGGTGAGAAAATTAGTTTCCAAGGGTTGTATCTATCATTTGGTCCGAGTTAAGGATTCCAGTGTTGAGACACCTCATATTGAGACAGTTTCTATTGTGAGTGAGTTTCCAGAAGTCTTTCCTGATGATCTACTCGGAGTCCCTCCTGAGAGGGAAATAGACTTCAGTATAGATGTCCTTCAAGATACTCGTCCTATATCTATTCCGCCATATAGAATGGCTCAAGCAGAGTTGAAAGAGCTAAATGAACGGTTGAAAGATCTCTTTGATAAGGTATTTATTCGACCAAGTGTCTCGCCTTGAAGCGCTCCAATCTTATTTGTGAGGAAGAAGGATGGTTCCCTTAGGATGTGTATAGATTACCGCCAGTTGAACAAGGTTACCATCAAGAATAAATATCCTATTTTGATAATTGATGATCTTTTTGATCAACTTCAAGGTGCTACTTGTTTTTCCAAGATAGATCTTAGATCAGGCTACCATTAGTTGAGGGTAAGGGAATGTAATATTCCAAAGACAGCTTTCAGGACTCGTTATAGTCACCATAAGTTCCTAGTCATGTCCTTTGGTTTGACCAATGCACCTGCATCGTTCATTGACCTTATGAATAAAGTATTCAAGCCTTATTTAGATATGTTTGTTATCTTATTCACTGATGACATACTAATCTATTCGAGGAATGAAGAAGATCATGATAGTCATCTCAGAATAGTTCTCCAAACTCTAAAGGATAGAGAGTTGTATACCAAGTTCTCTAAGTGTGAATGTGAATTTTGGCTTGAGTTTGTGTCATTCTTAGGTCACATTGTGTCTAGAGAGGGAATGAAAGTTGATACCTAGATAATAGAGGTAGTGCAGAATTGGCCTAGACCCACATCTCCAACTGACATTAGGAGTTTCTTGGGTTTGGTTGGCTACTATAGAAGGTTCGTAGAGGGGTCCTCATGTATTTCATCCCTTTTGACCAAGTTGACTCAGAAAATAGTAAAATTTCAATTGTTTGAAGCTTGTGAGAAAAGCTTTCAAGAATTGAAAAAGAGGTTGACTACTGCCCCAGTATTGACCTTACTAGAAGGCACACAAGGCTTAATTATTTATTGTGATGCGTCTAGAATTTGTTTGGGTTATGTGTTGATGCAGAATGGCAAGGTTATAGCTTATGCCTCCAGATAGTTGAAAGTTCATGAGAAGAATTACCCAACCCATGATCTAGAGTTGGGTGCCGTAGTATTTTCTTTGAAAATATGGCACCATTATCTTTATGTGGATGTGTTCACTAATCACAAGAGTCTTCAGTATGTGTTTACTCAGAAAGAGCTTAATCTCAGACAAAGGAGGTGGTTAGAATTACTCAAGGATTATGACATGAGTATTCTTTACCACCCAGGTAAGGCTAATGTTATTGCTGATGTCTTAAGTAAGTTGTCTATGGGTAGTACCGCCAATTTTAAGGAAGCTAAGAAAGAGATAGCAAGAGATGTGCATAGACTTGCACGATTAGGAGTTTGACTAATGGATTCCACAGAGGGAGGAGTAGTGGTGATGAATGTGGCTGCATCATCATTAGTGTTTGAAGTTAAAGAGAAGCAAGAACAAGACCATATTTTGCTTGAATTGAAGGCAAATGTTCATAAGAAAAAAGTATTGGGTTTTGAACAAGGAGGAGATGGAGTTTTGAGGTATCAAGGTAGATTGTGTGTACCAATGGTGGATGATCTCCAAGAAAGGATCATGGATGAAGCTCATAGCTCCAGATATTCAATTTATCCGGGTTCCACAAAGATGTATCACAATTTGAGAGAAGTTTATTGGTGGAGTAGTATTAAGAAGGGCTTTGCAGAGTTTGTTGCTAAGTGTTTTTATACGCTCAAATTACACCTCCTTTCAGAAGCATAAGCGATCGTTATCAAGTAAAGAACCCAACTTGTAGGTTGGGATCGATCCCACGAGGAAAATGGTTTAGACTTTACTTTTAACCAACAATTATATTCAATTAGTCAAATTATTTCCAGAAACAGGTAATAAAAAGGGGGGTTGTGCTTGTGTGAAACAAATAGTAAGAACTTAATAAGTAATCAATAATTAAACTCAACTTTGGTTGTTATCAAGATAAGAGAAAGAACTAGGGTATACGTGTTCCCCACAATCTCATAACACAGTAATCCTAGTAATAGCAATCCTTTTCTAGTGTATTACATGCAAATTGATAAGTTAGGTATCTCTAAATCCTTGGTCCGGCATCTAGAGAATTTCA